>SPJY01021409.1:497601-556773 GCA_005191435.1 Raddia distichophylla
AACGACCGAGGGATCTTGTTTGAGTCCGTCTCGAACAGGAGTTCTGCGCGACTACGTGAAGACCCGGACGTGGTTTCCCGGATTGGAATAGGAGTCGTGATCCCCAAGACTTGGAGATTACCTTATCTACCGTAGGTTGTATTTGGCATGTATGAGTTCGTTACGATCTCGTAGTTAGCCCGGCCCGATATTCCTCGGTAGGTCGGTTTGCTCCGTACTATATAAACAGGGTCCTTACGGCGTTTAGAGGGACCCCTGGCTAATAGATTTCGCATACTACTCGTCGAGACCTGCTGATCTCGTCGAGTTCCACCTGTAATCCTCTTTGATATAAAGAAAGGCTTGACGTAGGGCTATTATCTCTCCTGAGAGGCCTGAACCAGGATAAAAATCCATGTCTCCTGTTCTTGTTGTTCGTGGTTGTTCGGCGTGTCTCCTATCTCCATCTTAAAGAATCTTGGTTGACTTGGGTCAATATCCCAACCGTCGACAATATGTCTTTTCAAAACATAGATAAGCTATTAAACTGTTAAGTTAAAAGAACATGGCCTTAATTTCTTAACATATCAAGGAATTTTTTTTGTTTGAAATGACTATAGCTATTTGGAGACATTATTTTTGAGAAAGATGTTTGAGACAATGAGGTGGCCTATTTTGGTTAGCTTAGGATTGCATAATAGTACATCAAATGTAATATGCCTTGTTATTTCCTTGATCCAACATTCAAATCACTTACGACTCAATTATACTACGGTTGATGATGTAGGTAGGAGCGCAATATCGATAGAGACAAAATAGTACTCCAGTTGGTATATTTTGATTGGATGGTACCGAGTAGTTTTCATTCTACTCTTCTGATTTCTCAAAATCACTTTTGGAACCTCTTTAAAAATTTAGAACGTTAGCTACGCCGTTCAACATCGATCGAACAAAATAGGGCCTATTTATGCTACAGAATTTACTCTATATCGCGGGTTTTTTTTAAAAGGAACTCTGTGTCTTTTCTTACCAAGAAGCTTTAAACATATATGGAAAAAACCGGCAGATAACCCGTCTATATCATTTTCTTCTCTAGAAAAAGGTTGAACAGTAGTACACCATAGGCACCACTCGTCGCTCGTCGGGGAGCAAATATGGCAGCAAAAAAACAGTACATAACTCGGTGATCAGACTGGCATCACGGGATCACGGCCTGACGCCATCACAGATTTGCCATCGCTGAGTGCCACCACAGAAGCGAGAATCCTACACACAAGGTAGCAAACTCTGTATCAGCAAATGAGGGGACGAAAATTTTCTGATCCGGACAACGTGATCAGGACCAATTTATTAGGATGATCGCTAATATGGGTTTATCTTCAATTGAGTTTATCTCTATTATATTTGGAGTCTTGATTGGGAACGCCATCCCTAACTCTATCTAGTTTTTAGTTCCTTGTTGCACAACATTATACAAGGAGAGAGGTGCTGCCAGTTATGATTGACCTTATGCCTAATCGGTCACGCCAAAACCCTAATTCTATACACCCTATCCAATCTTGTTGGTTTAGCGCTTTGAGTACCAGGAAGACCGTTGCTGTGTTGCTGGCGCCCTATATGCCATTGCTGCTAGTCAAGAATCTTACGAGGTCATTGGTCATCGCTGCTACCGCACGTCTCCTGGCGTCATCTACGCTGCCTATGTTGGCACTAATGACGATTTCTAATGAAGGTTAGCGCTAAGGGCATGTACAATGCGAGACAGTTGCTGCCTCTAAAGCATTGCCATGTCACTTACAGACAACTTTATAGATAGTGCATACAATAGTTTGTCTATAGAGCCGTCTGTACAATCATTTAATAGTTGCATTAAATTTAAAAACTGCGGTTATCAAGGGGCTGTAAATTTAAAATGAAAATTTTTTAAATAAAAAATAAACAATAGATGAACAAAAATTCAAAAATAAAGTTTAAATTTTTTGAAATTTATATGTCAAGTATGGTCTAGTTTTGTTTGAAAAATGTCAGGAACTCATTTTTGAGATCGGTTCGGTGATCAGAGATACTAATACAAAGATATAGCAAAAATATGAAATAGAAAATATGCTTGATGTGCGTGCCATGCAGTGCGGGAGAAAAAAGAACATGCAGAAGATGCTTTGCGGTGCTAGCGCAATCCCTTGCCCAAGCGACGGTCTCTTCCTCCCTCTCATCCAACTCAGAAAAATATGACGTGGCGCCTTCTGTAGCCGGCTTAGAGATGGTTGATTTGGAGCATTGTACATGCCCTAATGACATCAGTTGCTAATATGTGTTCTCGTGATTGGGCAAGTTAATGTGATTTAAGTCTCAATTTAATCTAACCCAACTTGGTGGCAGATGTCTACTTAAATTGCATTGCAGGTATTTAAATATGTCAAACATTTTTATTTATATCCAAAACTTTCAAAACCGGGTACACGAAATTGAGTTTACTGTTTCCGATAGATCTAACGTGGTTTGGGAAAAAAAGGTTTTAACGATATGATTACCTAGTCAATAAAATATGTTGCCATAAATGGCCACATCTCTTCTCTCCTATTAAAAAGTGCCTTATGGTGGTGGTGATTGGTGGTGTATTCACCGACTTTCAATCTCCAACATCCATCTCTACTCCCACTTCTTTACTGAAATCATATCCAACCAATCTTTCAAAAAAGTTCAAACCACGTCTACCAATTGAATAGTTCCACCTATCTAATTTCCGTTCTTTCCTTCCATTCTATTACATGCACATCTCCTCTTACACGCCTACTCTTTCCTTTCATTCATTTCAATAAAGTTTCAAATCATTCATATCCATTAAATAATTCCATCTACCCAATTACCGCTCTTTCCTTCCATTCTATTAGCTGCACATCTCCTCTTCACGCTTATTCTTTCCTTTCAGTATTTTTAAAAGAAATCAAATGACGGCTACCCATTTGAGAGTTCCACATGTAATATCCTTATTTTTCAAAAACAGAAAATCATGTGCTAACATTTAAAATTCTTAAAAAAATTTAAAACCTTAAAAATGAGTTGTTACTTGGTAAATAATTTCCAAAAAATAACATTAAAATACTATTTGGGATTCGCTAAAACAAAGTAATTATTTGTATATTTACTATTTAAAAGAGCTTTGCGGTGGTTTCATCAACTTTCAATCTCCACCGTTCATCTCTACTCTCACGTCCCGTTAAAATCATAGCCAACCAATCTCTCGAAAACATGCAAACCGCATCTACCCACTAAGTAGTTCTATCTATGATCTATCCAATTGTTTTTTTCCCATTCTATTAGATGCACACCTTTCCCACACCTGCAGTTTCCTTTCCTTTTGTTATAAAAAAATTTTAAATCATGCCTAGCCATTGAATAATTCTACCTATCCAATTATTCCCTTTACAATTTTATATATTTTTCTAATTTATGTTTTTCTCTTTATAGTTCTGTCATTCTAAATCAATTTAAAAAATGGTTTTGAAAGTTCTATATCTAAGCCAAAACTTTGACCAACTTTAGGACTTTGATATTAATGAACCCAAAAAAAAAGAGAAACCATGTGTCAAAATTTTATAAAAGCTGAACAAAATATTTGATCGTTTAACAAAAAACTTATAAGCCAACTTCTTGCAAAACAATTTAGTCGATCAACAAAAACTAAAATTTGGAAAATTGATATCAACTTGCCATAGGTAATAAGTATTTTTATGATACAAAATAACTAAAATTTCATTATCAAACTAAGTTACGAATTAGCATAGACAAGTTGAAAAAGAAGCAGACTGGTTTTGCATGCGACTGTATTTTGCAAATCTGATTTCTTTTATGTTTTTAGATGCAGGAGTATGATGATCATCGGGCGAGGTTATTTGCATAGGAAGGAGCGTGCATGGTAAAAACGAGTGCGCCTCCGCTTGTGCGAGTTGAGCGGCACATAGGAAGGAACGTGCGTATCGTACGGATCCATATGGATACCATCAACGAAGTTGACGGTTTACCTGAGGCAAGAACCGCCCATCGAACGGCGGCGCGCGGCATGCCGCCGGCGGCGCCCGACCGCGCGGCGTCGGCGGAGGAGTCGCAGTTGGAGGTGGAGTTCCAGTCCCCGCAGAGGCACAGGTCGGCGTGGCTGTCCCCGTCGTGGCCGCACACCCCGCCCGTGGCGCGGCACGCCCCGCAGAACCCCCGGTTCGACTCCGGCAGCGCCCACGCCGCCCGGATCCCGTACGCCCACCCGCCGGCGCCGCCCGCCGCCCGCACTGGCGACAGGCTGTACGCGCTGCTGTACCCCTCGCACTGCAGCCGGCTCACGTTCACCGCGCGGATGGCGCTCCACGGCAGCGCGCAGCACTCCGGCTGCGCCGTCGCCGACCCCGCGGCGGCCGCTCGCCGGCCGGCGTAGTAGTCTTCCCACGCCGGGCAGTCGTAGTACTCGCCGCACCCCATCCCGGACACGTTCTGGCACGGGAGGTGGCGGTCGGGGAAGCCCTGGAAGAGCGGCGAGCCGGCGCGGCAGCCGAGGAGGAGGAAGACGTTGTCCGGGTCCGGCGCGAGGAACGGCGCGCGCCACGGCTCGACGACGAAGCCGTTGCCGCGGCCTGCCGGGGAGCGGTCGAGCGCGCGGCAGTCGGACATGGCCGGGTCGTGCAGGGTGATGCCGCGGTAGGCGTAGTCGATGTCGAGGACGCGGTAGGAGCCCGAGGGGAGGTGCAGCATCAGCGCGCCGTTGACGCAGAAGAGGAGGTCGCGGAACCCCGCGTGGCCGCACCCCGGCCGGACCGCGAGCGGGTAGTCCACCGTGATGTTGCCGCAGAAGGACCGGCACGTCGAGATCGGCACGTCGGCGGCGGTGGCGGCGGCCGGCATCTCCGCCCCCAGCATGGCGCATGCGCACAGCGCGAGCAAGGCGGCTAGGTACAAACGTCGTGGTGGCGCCATTGCGCCGTTGCAGCTTGCAAGAAGATGAAGCGTGCGCAATCAATGCAGCGCAAGCATGCAACGGCAAGTGAGTAGGGGCAATATTAACATGGAGCAGTGAGCAGTGACTAGCTAGCCGGGGTATATAGCATATGAACTGCGACGGAGCGACACAGAGATCGATTCCTTGCTTGCTTTCGACGGAGAGCGGGGAGGCATCATTTGCTTTTCTTTTTCATCAGCACTTTGGCTTTTGCTTTCTTTCCGATTTTATTTCGTTGGCCTGCATGCATGCCCAATGCTTTCCAGTTTCCAGTCCTCGATCTCTTGTGAAACCAGGTGAATGCTGAACACTGAACATACCGGCCCGGCGGATCACACCTGGATCAATTTTTCCATAGCACATGAACCATGCATGGATTAATTAAACTACAGGGAGTGACCAATATGCAGTCGCCTGCATAGGAAAGGATGGCGCAGGTGATGAGTTAAGAGCCTAGGGAGAAGACACGTTCGGCAGGAACGAGCTGCTACCGTCGCCGCGATGAGCGCAGGCAGACCGCAAAGACCAGGGCGCCGCGGCCGAACATTACAGTTTTATCAATATATATATCAATATATTTTTTTATAAAACGAATGAAATAAATGGGAAAAAACTGTATGAAAAATTGTCTGCACAATTCGACCGAGAGTGGCCGCCTGAAGATTAGCCACAACTTACTATAGTTGCTACAAATCTGGACATTGCCTTGTAGCAAAAACCTATTACCGGCCGATAATTGGTGAAAAGGGACCATGTCGTGTTTAGAAGTTTTTAATCCACGATGACCAAATTTTATTTTTAAGCTTTGAATACACAGTCAATTGCTCAACAAACTGTACCGGAAGACCCTAACTCCTGGAGGTGACTCATTGAGCATCATGTCCTATTCAAGGAATCTATTGCACAATGTTGGTCAGAACCCCGAAAGTTTGATTATTTTATTTAATTTTTTATCTGGCAAGATATTCACTTGACCATGATGGAGCCCATTTTGTAGGCGTTTCTGGAAACATGATTAAATATTAAGGTGCATGCTTTCATTTTTTATATAAAAAAGTCATACAAAACCTTATCACATGTGGACATATAGATTCATTGCAAAATATACAGATTATTCGATTGTAATCTACATTAAAACTAGACGACCAAATTACCAACCTCTCTGACTATCAATACCAAACAAAACACCCACACCAAATCCACCTCGGTTTTGGATGGCGTGGCGTACTAGCCACCATGTTTTTCTAGAAAATAAATTCCAAAAATAACTAATAAATTATAGAATATCAGGTGAAGCATAGAAAAAAAATATATACAAAAACAGAAAATGTGCAGAATCCAAAAATGAAATAAGAAATATAATTTTTGTGAGTATAATTATATGCAAAAATTATTTTTGTCTTAGAGTGTCCTTTATATTTATTAAATAAATGAAGTGTTTACGAAAATTTTGTTTGGCTTCTAGAAACATGGGAAAATTATTTTAGATCTGAGAATGATGGAGAAATCGGTGAAAATGTAAGGATGTTATATTGACCTTTGAATTTGATTTTTTAAATTACAATTAAAATGTCAAAATAACTTTGAATCTGAATCTAAAATTTCAAATTGAAAGGTAAAACTAACATCATTCTACTTTTCTTAGTTTTTTCCTATTTTCCTACAAGCCAAACTAATTACCTTAATTACTTTATAATTTAATCAATAAGATACCTTATAAAAAACATAATTTTGGTATATAAGTTTCCACACAAATACGATATTTTTTGCATGTTTTGGTTCTATGCAATTGACCAATTGTATGATTTTTTGTGACTTAGATTTTTTGGAATTTATTTTTTTGAAAAAATATGCTGATTAAGATGCCGTGTCATCTAAAACCGGTGTGGATTCAGGTGATAAGGTATTTTGTCCGGTATTGATAGTTCAAGGTTGGTCGAGGCCACGGGCGAAATCAAATATTTGCGTGAAGGGGCTTTTTCATTGAAAACGTTTCCAGCCCATCCCAGCCCAGCCCGGCCCAGCCCGCAGGCAAAACAGACCAGAGCGGTTGAGCCGGACCAGACGCTGAGTTGCCAAACTGACCAAGGCAGGCAGGCACAGAGGCACTCGGGAAACCCGCAACACAAGCCCGGAACCGGCAGCCCCACACGATCGGCTGATCCCCTCGTTCTCTCTCTCCAATCTCTCGCTCGTTCGCTCGCTCTCGCCTCGTCTCGTCTCGTCGCGTCGTCTCCTCCCTCCCCACCGCACCAGGCACCAGCGTCAACCAAACCCTAACCCGCTCGCCTCCCAAATCCCCTCCCCGCCTCTCGATCTCGCCGCCGCCGGCGGCCAAAACCCTACACCCGCCGCCGCAGCCGGTAAGCCACTCTCCTTCTCCCTGCCCCCTTCCGCCTCCCCCCTGATCCCTCTCTGTTTCGATTCGATTTGGGCGGTGGCGTCTCGGCCCCGCCGCGTGGTTTGATCCGCGGGGCCGGTGGAATGCGACTGCTCGGCGGCAGCGGCGCTAGCGCGGGCGCGCGGCCCGGCGCTGTGGAATTTCGGGGGACGCGGGCGGTACGGCGCCAGGGGATCACGCGATTCGGCGATGGGCGGCGGTGCCACCGGAGGTGGGTAGGTATTACGAGGTTTTCTGGGCCTCGAGGAACGCCCCGTGTCAGCGGCGTGCTTGGATTCCAGGGGTCCTCTCCGCTTCGCTGTTTTTTCGGTGAAACCGTGTGGTTTTGTTGTGCTTGGTGGTTACAAGAGCGGGAAAGTTTTTTCTTGTGCTAACTGATGACTATGTTCCTCCAATTTAGAGGGGTATGGGACATGCGAAGTTGCAAACGCTGTTAAAACTTATTGTTGTGATACTGATACCCACAAAAGACTACTTCAGATTTGAATCCAATAAAAGGGTGCAATGGCAAACATGCTCTGAACTAATCATATGTGAATAGGGTTTTGGATCCTGTGACCTTGTAATGTTTGTATGGTGTTTTAACTTTCATGTTATGCATGTGTGGTTTTAATCTGTTAGTTGATAATGAGGATAACTAAGCATGCACAAATTAATGTAGCTAGTATATGAAAAATAAAGTCATTGCTAGATTGAGATGATGGTCCAATGCAAAAGGTGCGGAAAGGTTTCTGACTTATATGCTATTAAGGGGAATCTGCAGTTGTTGCTGTTTAGCGAGCAACTGTGTGTAGATATGCTATCAGCTGATCAGGCCTCCTATTAGTCATTCAACAGTGATTGCTGTCCTCAATTGTGATTAGACTAGACATGCCCTATTTGCAAAGACGATTATTACTTTTTGGCTTTTCACCCTCCATTGTGTAAACTATAACTTCGTTCTATTCCATGTGCACTGGATATATAAGAAGAGAAACAATCAGCAACATCAAAGAATTAATACAACTTTAGTAAGCTCTTAGTGAAATAAAATATATTCTCTATTATTTGAGGGCTTTTTTCGCCAGTTAGTGCTATCTATATTTGGTATTCAGGACCTCAATATCAAAAGGAATGAGACCATATGATTGATATATTATTTATGCAAGTTGCTTCTCAGTGCTTAATTTATGCAATAGCTTCCATGAAAATTTTGATATGCATGTACCTATAGAGAAGTGTTTTTGTTGTTAACCACTGGCTGGAATAGACAGTTAAATTGCCTAAAATGGAAAGCTTCTGCTGTCCTTAAGAGAATGAATATCTTTTATTGTCTTGAATAGCTGTTATTTTCATCAACTGCTTGGAGAAACTTTTGGGTCGTCTAAATTACATTTGATGAATACTTTTTTTAAAAAAAACTTCTTGAGCTATGCTGATTTTGGAACAAGCTATAATTTATACTGATCATCTTGTCAAGATGAGGGTTTGTAAAATGTACTGGGTCAATCGTTAGGATCCTCAACTGGGTGTTGCTGGGACCTCTACCATCAATTTGTCTCCCATGGTAAATGTAAAATCACATTTACTACATTGATTGTCCGGTAGGCATATTCAAATGTTAGCCTCTCAATAAAGCTAATCTAGTTGTCATAGTCGTCACAAAGTAATTTTGTGTAAGAAGGCTTCTTTAGATGGTTTTATGCCAATTTCAGAAGAAAGTGCTATACATGTTATACTGGACTGACAATTATTTGGTTGAAAACTTGACTGCAGGTAAACAGTGTGATCATTTGTCGAGAATGCCATCTGCATCCAAATCGAAGTCAAAAGAAAGGTCAGCTACAAAAGTAGCAAAAGAGCAACCGAAGGTTGCTGCAAAGCCGATGGGGAACGGCACAGTTGCAAGTACATACAACAATCTCTCTGGAAAATTTCATCTGCTGGAACCATCATCCTCTTTTCTGGGTAGCCAGGGTAATGACAAATTAAGGAATACAGATGAAATAGATGAGCATTCTCGTAGCTCCCATGGTACTGGGGACTTTGATTGTGCCTCCAACAATGGTAGCTGTTCTGGTGAGTCAGAAGATCCAAAGGAAAAGGCTACCAGCACTGCGCCTCGAGTGGACTCTATTCCGGGATGTGACATTGATAAGCGTGAGAAGATCAGACAAAAGAATGAGAAGAAGCATCAAAGACAGAAGGAGAGGCGTGCCCAGGAATTACATGAGCGTTGCAAAGGATACCTGATGTCCACAAAACTGGAGGCACTTGCACAGAAGCTTGTTGCAATGGGATTCTCAGCAGATCAGGCAACGATGGCCCTCATACAGAATGAGGGATGTCTTGAGGAATCTGTTGCTTGGCTCTGCAATTTTGATGGTAGCGAGGAAACCAAGCAGCAAGTTACAGCAGATCAACAGTCTGGTGCTAATTTGAAGATTGATATAACTGATGAGGTTGCAAAGATTGGGAGCCTGGAGGCAAAATTTAAGTGTACAAAGCAAGAGGTCGAAAGGGCTGTTGTTTCTTGTGAAGGTGATTTAGAAAAGGCTGAGGAAGCCTTGAAGGCGCAAAAGCAAGAATCAACATCAACCGCATCTAAGCCTGAAGGGTCTGGTGATTCAAGTGGT
The DNA here is from genome assembly GCA_005191435.1 of Raddia distichophylla. NCBI lineage: Eukaryota > Viridiplantae > Streptophyta > Magnoliopsida > Poales > Poaceae > Raddia > Raddia distichophylla. The sequence goes on from SPJY01021409.1 coordinate 507,581, forward strand.
TTGTTGGCCAACAAGCAGCAGGTCATGCTTACACAGAACCCAGCAAGGCCTCAAATGAATGGATTTTCTTCAGTAGGGATTCAGCAAATGAGGAGAGATGAGAAGGACTTAAATTACAAGCTTTTGTTAAATGGTAATGGTCCAAAGGAGCATGCACTTAAAGGTTTCCAACCATTGGCTACACCAATTAAGCCAGAGATTGGCAGGCAGCAATTTGTTCAACCAGAGAAGAGGCGGCTTAATGTCAATTTGGTTCCATCAGTTTCTTATGTGACATCACCTCCTTTGTCTGTTGCAGTATCTCAAATGAAGTCAGAAACACGACATGTGACAGCAGGCAATGAGGTGAAAAGTGCGATGCACAACGGAAGTTTGAGGGAGTCGGCAATTGTAATGCAACGTCCTCAATCTGCAGCTGCCAAGCAAAGCCTACCATCCACAAGCCGTAGCATGTTTGCATCTGAACCATCTTCTAGGGAATGGTACTTAAACGGTGCATCAGGTGTGGATATGATGTTGAATGGTGGTTTAGGGCATGGACTGCGAAATATGAGTTTGGATGGTGCTAATTCTTCAAAGCAGTTCATGCATGCGAACCATCAACAAAGTTTTGTTTCTAATCCTATAGAGCTTGCTGCTAATGGTTGGGGTAGTACCTTGGGTTCTGGAGCTACATCATCTTCCTTTGCTGCGGCATCATCACTTGGGTTGTTTAGAGGATGGAGCTCGTCTGAATCCTCTTCTACTTTATCCCATGCTGATTGGAGAACTAACGGGCCAGCCCCTCGCGACTACACCACAATAGACTGGAGCCTCGACACAACATTGTTGAAACCAGATACAAAGAGTGAATGGCTGTCTGACACATGGTCAACCATGTTCATGGGCGGCAGATCCACAAGGCCATCTGGGAACCTCGGTGGTGCAGGCATTGCTGGGTTGCATGATGGCAATCTTCCAATGGATTCTTCTCCATCACCCCGACCTTACGAGTGGCATTCTTTCTGCAGGGGAGGATCTTCCTAGTTTACCCTACCCTGTAGGTAAGACGCCATTGAATAAAAAAAGTTAAAGATGTCATTTGTTTCTGTTCTTGTTTTGGTCTCAGTTGCAGTTGGTTGAAAAGTTTTACTTCTTGTGTATTGAACTTTGCTTGTGTACCTTTGACTGTTGGCCGAGATAAGTCATCTTTCTATGAAATCATTGTGCATGAAAAATGAAGAAAGAAATTGAAGATACCTTGGCTGAAATGGATGGATGCCCTCCTCATCTAATCGATGTTTCTTCTCTATGCGAGTATAATTTTCTAACCGGTCCACTTTAATGAAATCTAAACTGTGTTCTTTTTTTTATTTGTACTTATGAATTCTCTCAAACATTTGGATAACCATCTTTATCTTCCAGAAATGAGGAAAATGGTGATAACTGGCCCTGTACTGTTATAACCGTAAATTGCATTTCGCCCACCTTTTTTGCTTTTGTGTATGACTTACAATGATCAGTTCTACAATTCTATTGTGAATTTGTGATTTCAACTTTTTTAACCGCACCCATGGCTGCAGCCTATTTCGGGTCCTTTTGCTTGCTGCAGAAATTTAAACAAGTTTTCAGAAGAAAATTTCCCCTTGTTTAATATTTTACCACCTTGGTGTTAGTAGCTTTCTTGTCAAACATTGTATTTTGCTAAATAATTGTATTATCCCTTTTTTGAGGAAATTATATTATCCTGTTAATGTTCTGCACTACCCATTTGGAACCCAGGTGTGTGAAGACCCTACAATATTTCTCGTTCAAGAATTTTAGGGTGACCTTTGATATCTCTTGATTTAATTAGCACACCTAACCAGTCTTTCCATTGGAGATTGTGTTCTTGCAGCTTCAGCTTAGCGTTTGGCCGTTTGTACCATCTAGGTTCCGTCAAGTTCTTTTTTTGTTAATGGAAATCGACTTGCATGTGCGTGCCTGCTTGCCTGTGCTAATTAGTACTCCCTCCGTTTTTTTTTACGCATTTGACTTTTTGGCACGTCTTTGACCATTCGTCTTATTGAAAAATTTAGTGCAAAGATGTAAAAAAAAATAGATCATATTTAAAGTATCTTTATTGATAAAACAAATCACAACAAAATAAATAATATTTAAAAAATTGAATAAGACGAATGGTTAAAGACTTTTCCAAAAGTTAAAGGTGTGAAACAAAAAAACGGAGGTAGTATGTGCTGGTGTGACACGGTGGGCTGCATGGATTGTTCTTTGCTCCCTTTTTTTTTTGTTCTTTGTTTTTTGCAGAAGGGTTGAATGCAATGCTCTGTGTAGTGCCATTACTCATCTTGTTACTGAGCATTTATTGTTTTTGCTAGATTTTATTCTTGGTTTGTCTTGGGCCTTCGTTGTTCAGCCTGTACCACCATTCTCGGTTCTCTTTTCTATGCACATGATTTGTTTGTTGGACTGATTTGATAACCAAGCAAGTGGCTTATCCCCAAGTGAACGCAGTGGCCACATCGGTTTCACCAAGTCCAATATGTTGTTGCAAATATGTGATCGCTCCTTGTTTTGTCGTTGTGGTACTATTTATTTCCTCGTCTCGCTGGGTTCTCCATTAGAACGGAAGAATGATGGGCTGCCTGATAGCATTAATAAACCCTTCATCAGCGCTCATGAGATTTCTCACATGATTACGTTGGAAGCTCACATCTGAACTTTGTTAGCAGCATATACTTGCATCACTTGTTTTCGAATGCCTGGCTGAAGAAACTGGCATCTCGAGCAATACGTTTTTCTAGCAAGGACTCACTGAATGATACAACATCAATGCACATCAACATCGGTCTAGAATAAACCGCCCGGCCAAACATTCCGTCATGCCGTGGCCAATCCTGTGCAGCAGCCAAACACATGCATGGCCAAATGTTGGTCAACTTGACAAGACCCCACTTGCAGGGCAACGCTCTGCAGGTGCATCTAGCCTGATCGCTACCACCATAGCTAGCTTCCGGCCGTTGCCTTTGGACTCTTCGCTCGCAATCGAATCAGTTGCAAACACGTTGGAGTTAACAAGAGCTTGTTACAAGAATAGACACGTGATTTACGGTTAACAAATAGACAACCTTTTTAATTAACTAGATATTAGTACAATACTACCTATAAAATTAATTTTAGCTTTGCATGCATTTTGTAAGTTGCAATAAACGAACTTTTAGTTGAGAGCTACTCTTTGGATTTGTTTGGTTGAGAGCTAATTTTGTCACCTTTTTCTAATTTTATCACAATTTCTTTTCAAATTAACAATTGGTAAGATGTGTCTATTAATAAATACTATGAAGTGGGCAAATTCGTAATGCTAATTGCAGTTATTATCCAAAGGGTAGCTGTTCATATGCTAGAGAAGTATTTTTTTGAGACATCCTTTCATTTTCTCTATACAAAGGCTTTTCCCATTGCAATATGTGATGAATCAATAAAGCATTCACTCTAAAATCTCTCATGTTGCCCACCATTGTGCTAATAGTGCTCCAACCGTGTCATATATTAGCAAACCTTTAGTATTCTAATCAAGCGAGCCCTTTATCTATCTTCTCCATGAGCTAACATTGCTAGAGAAGTCGGCTATACTATGGATACATCTCTACCGATTATCCACAAATCGATAGTGACAAGTCATGATCACCAATTTGAGCCACAAACAAATAGTGATGTCCTATGAAAAGCAAAGGGTAAAAGAATACATATCTTAACCATATCCGAGATGTTGAGTTCGAGTCCCCAATATATTCTCAACATATATTTTCATAAATTTTTAAGCATTGATAATAATATCACCGTCGGTTTCAGGGTGGCCAGTAGCCTGTTTAAAATTGGTAGCGATGTGACTGATGTCCCAATCTCCGCATAATGTAATCCCTAAACGCCTAAACCCTTGTAGCTGGCGCGCTGGGAGATGCCTCCTACTGTTCTCCATGCCTCGGCTCAGCTCGCCGTGTCCGGTAGCGCTCCGCGGTGGCAGGCATGCACGGGCACGAGCGGCGGTGCTGCATGCCGGGCACGTCTTTTCACGTCCCGCTCTCGAAGTGCATCGATTCGTGCCCTGGCCTGGACGCGGTCTGGGGAATGCCATGGCAGTGCCAGTGCCAAATATTCCGGCTCCGACGCCGTAGTGCTGACTGGCTGGCTGCTGAGCCCCTGCGCCGCCGTGTCGCTTTCTCGACAGCCTGCTTGTTCGAGCCTGATCGATTTTGTTCGTCGCTCTTTTGCCTTTGTGCGTTTGATCGGACGCATATGCGGCGCGGATCAGGCCGGAGGCGGAGACGATGAGACAAGCGCGCCCTGTGCGGCTGTGCCGGTGCATATCGCCGAGGGCAACACAACGCGCGCGCGTATATATAGACATTTCACGCAACAAGTGGTGTCGGGCCTGCGCTATACGATGAAACGAGATGGTATTCGGTTACTCGTGTCTGTCTAGTACATATGTGTGGGCTTGGCATTCGCCTTGCATCCCGGATACTTATTCCCGCGTGTACGTATGGTTCTATGCATGTCGATGGCCATCTGATCCGTAGCGAGGCTTTGTACGTTTTAGCTTGGCGTGGCGTACCATAGTGTTTTACTATATCAAAATTTAAGAGTTTTTTTAAAGGGATTGTAAAAAATAATTAAAATAGTTTTAAAATCTTTAAAAGAACTACTAAAAACATAAGAAAAATCATTACGGAAATGCTGCGCTAAGCTGAAAAGAATAAGGGTTAAAGTTTACGATGAGATCAACTCTCCATCACATGTTTAAAACCTTGGCTCCGATGCTGCAAAAGAGCGTTTTCTTGCTTCTACTTAAATCAATACAAAAATTTTAGGATCGACCCAACAGAAGCAAGCAACCAAATGTCACTATATTAATCTATATATGCACTCAGCAGTCAGCATCCTATACAAATTGTTATGCCTCGTACTGGGAGCAGATCGACACACCCCCAATCTCAGGCACCAATTAATTTGGTCAGCGGAATGCTAAAACGTGCTGCATAGATACGGCTGCTGCTCTATGGAAACGAACAGTCGATCCTTTTTATTTTTTCCTTCTTGTTCTTACATGTGAGTTACACGACACGGATATATACCTTCGCATTGACGGTATACATTGAAAGATCCATCCTTTTTACCGAGTGGAGTACATGATTGAGTGCCTGAGGATCTAGAGTCTGCATGCATAGCGAAATTTAGGGTATCTTTGATAATGCCAAGTTAGTTGGCTATAAAAAAACACATTGCCTATGTGCAGGAGAAAAGGAAGACAAGAAGATAATGACTAGCCACTAAAACTCTAGAAGTCAATTTACAACGGATTTCAACATACGGAGGAGTACACGTGGTCTCATACTAATTTTAGAGAGTATGATAATAGATTGAGAAGGATGTTTACTTGCTATAAATTTATAAATGGCTAGTGCATTTGCAAATTGCAATTGGTTGGCAGTATTATTGAAGTTGCTCGTAGCTATTCTCCTAAAGGATTGAAATAGTAGATTAAACAACAACCTAGAACACGCACAAAAAACCATCAGCTCTACTATCGAAGATGCTTGGTACGTTAACGACAAGCCAGGACAGGTACAACGAACCATCAGCTGCGTACGTGCGCCTGTGCGCGCGGCTGTGCCTCCCATTCTAGCCCAGCCCAGATGCTCGACCCACTGAAGTCTCTGCCTAGCTAGCGCCCTAGCCTAGCTAGGAGAACGGAACAGACACCATGACTTCAGAGCCCAGCGCACGACGCTAACTTTCACGCTGGTACTCGGCGCACGCAGCAACAAGCTAGGCACACACGCGCGCACGCAGAGTGGCACCAGTATTATAAACAGGACACGCCATGCATGTGGCCGCAGCGCCGCGCACTCCCGCGGCACAGCTAGCCAGCCGGCCCACGTAACCCGGCCGGCCGGCCGCCCCACGTACTCGCCTCGTCGGCCTCCCGCGGCGTGTGCGTGCGTGGGTTTGGCCGCCGCACCGCGCGCGCGCCCGAAGTGGCACGGCACGACCGACGCCGACGCCGACGCGCGCGGGCGGACGGCCGGCTGCTCGGCGCATCGAGCCGTGACACCTGCGCGCGCCTGCCGGGGCGGGCGCCGGGGCCGCGACCGCGACCACGACGCGCACCGCCGCCCACGCGCAACGCGGCGCCACTGCGCGCCCGCCCGGTCGCCGTCCGCGCGTCCATGGTCGGCACGCGGTGCATGCACTGCAGATGCGTGCATCAGTGCGTGCATGCCGTTGGGCGGCTGAGCCAGCACGCATCCTCAGCTCTTCATGCCTCTCTAGCTCCTCGTCGTGATGCATGCATGCATGGTCTTCCTCGATCGTGTAATCCGTCCGTGCATGACATGCGCAGCCACGAATCCGATTGATCGATCGATCGGTTCAAGATGAGCCAGAGCCATGCATGAGTGGTGGTCACGATCCTACATTCCTACGGTGTCTTTCACCGAGCTTACTCGTGAGTCGTGAGTAGGGTAGAGACGAGAGAATTACGGGATGAAATGACACCACCGTCCAGTGTCCACCGATGACGCGTTTTGGCAAACCAAGTACTTATTACTGCATGGGGATGCGGATTCTCAACGTGATGGGTGCGGGGCACTATTCCTAGAGCAGCGCACCACGCGGATCGCGGAAAATCTTGACTGTCAAAGCAATCGAGAAAGGTCTAGAAACCGTCGAGACAGGTCACTGTCGATAGCCAGCCGTCAAGATTTGGCGGTCAAGATAGAGTGGTCGAGAGAGACGACCTATCTCGACCGCCAGGCCGTCGAGATTATCTGTCTCGACGGCTACGGACCAGCCGTATAAAAAATTCACAGGGCAGGCGCGAGATCCTTGGTAAGATGTTTGTTGGTAAAGTTCATAGTTCAGGTTTAAATCTTTATGAGAATAATAGAAAATGAAGAAATCTTGTGTGTATTATTGAGAAAATTGAAAATCTCATATCCACCGCTGAGAGTCTTCACTCCCCTTTCTTACCATTTGTTCATTTTTTTTGCTCCCTTCAGTGCTACCGCCGTCAACTAGGTGCGGAACTACTATTATTTGGCAATAGTTTATTGTCTTGTTATTGAGCATCTTTAGAAGCTCTCTAGAAGCCACGGATGTGCCATGTCAAGGCCACACAGGGCATGTATCATGATACCATAGTGCATCGAGTATCGTGATAACAACAAGCATCATGTTTACTGAGTATTGTGGTATCACCACCGATTATTATGGTGTCATGGTGACACTAAAAAGTATCATGATGTCACTGAATATTGTTGTACCGTTGGGTATCGTGGTACCAACGATACTACCACCGGGTATCGTGGTAATGTCGAGTAACGTTGTATTGTCGATGTCTAATATTATGATGATACGAGTATTATGGTATCATTGCGTGTCATGGTGTTATGGTGTAGTGGATATTATCAAGGTGTCATATCCCGTCAACAGTAGATACTATAAATAAATTCTATAAATAGCATATAAATAACATAATATAAATTAATTTAAAACAACATAAAAATATGGGTGATCGAGTTTGGTTTTAGATAAATTCAGAATTTTACCATGCATTATTATAAAATTCTTAGAAATAATTTAGAAAAACAATTACAAAGTTAACTAGCAATCACATCCTTAGCCACAGCGAGCATGCAAGTACTGGAGCTGAGGTCGTTAGTTATGACGTAGGTAAGGGAACGTGCCACACCGTTTTATTTGGTACACCATTCTATAGCTTTTTCGTCGCGTAAATTAGAGAAAATGGAATTCTGGGCGTGACAGATATTTCAATGGATTTTTTATTTTTATTTTTTTTGCAAAAGGAGACTCACCCCAATTCCATTCCAAAAGAACAGAATTACAAAGTTCACCCATTCTGGATACCAACTTCAAACAAAACAAGTAATGGAATAGACCACCCACCAAAATACTTTTTAGCCTCACTCTATACAGACAGAAAGAGCAATCCTGGGTTTTCAAACGGTAAGAACACAACTCCATCCAGAAATCTGATCTCTAACCACACTAAATCTAAACTGCATCTGTAATCTTTCAAGTTCCAGATCAACGCAGCAAGTTCCCCTTATCTTGATCCTCAGCGATCTTCTGAAGCACTTTTTTAAGATGATCCGCCCTAAGACGAAGAGTCTCTTTTTCATCTTCCTTGTATAGTCCTGCCCAATATAAAACGAGCGCACAAGCTGAAGGAATGATTGAAAAAGGTGAGTATACCACAATCCTCTGGAAACACCAATTGTTTCTAGCCAACCAAATAGACCAAAGAATAGATAAAATGCACAGCCCTAAAAATCTTTGTCCATTTGCACATACTTTAGTAAACCAATTGAAAGCCCCACCAACACTATTAGGACGGTTGTTAGAACAGAAGCACAAAGCTATCACATCCCAAATAACACGAGCTATCGAGCAGCGAAAGAACAAATGATCCATATCTTCAAATTCAGAACAAAAAATGCATTCAATGGATTTATCTTATCCCCTATTATCCTCTCGGGATACTTTGTTGAGCTGGCCCAATGGGGTGCCGGATTGGTAGGACAGCCCTTGCCCTCACTCGCCCCAACCCTGATTGCCCGAGGTGGTGCCGCAACCCAAGAGAAAAAGCGAGCACCCAGCCACTGCGAACCTCTCCCGAGCTCACGCGCGAATGAATTCCAGCCACACGCCCATGGCTGCGCCCACCTCGCTGGTCGCTCTCCCTGCCTCCTCCCCTCCCCGGCCATCGCCATCCCACGTCGTTCATCACTCCCCACTGCTGCTATAGGCGCCGTCCCCGGAGCACCTGCTCACTCTCCACTCTCCAGATCCCCGCCATTTCTTGGCCCCGGGGGAGAATTTCTGGTTTCGGTTCGTTCTTGCCGCCGCCGGCGCCCTACGGCGAGGTTTGAGGTGTTCGTCGCAGAGTAGAGCAATGGCGCTCTCGACCTTCTCCCTCCCGCGAGGCTTCCTCGGCGCGCTGCCGCAGGACACCCATTTCGCCGCCGCCGCCGCCGCCGCCGGCGAGCTCCAGCTCCAACGGCTCCAGGCCAGGCCGCTTAAGGTGAGGGCGCAACCTCCTCTGCTCTGATTCGGTTCTTGATGCGTGCAGTGTCAGTGCACATGTCGTGTTCTTACTTCTCACCAGTTTTGTTTGCGACTGCTTCTGCTGCTGCATTCGCTAATGCGGATGGGTGCGCAGCCGAGGAGGAGGCCCGGCGTGTCGGCGTCGCTGTCGGAGAGGGAGGCAGAGTACCACTCGCAGCGGCCGCCGACGCCGCTGCTGGACACCGTCAACTACCCCATCCACATGAAGAACCTGTCGCTCAAAGAGCTGCAGCAGCTCGCCGACGAGCTCCGCTCCGACGTGATCTTCCACGTCTCCAAGACCGGCGGCCACCTGGGGTCGAGCCTGGGCGTCGTCGAGCTCACCGTGGCCCTCCACTACGTCTTGAACACCCCGCAGGACAAGATCCTCTGGGACGTCGGCCACCAGGTATATATCCAACAAGTTGACAACCACAAGCTCGGCCCCGCGGCACGGCATGGGCGCGACCATGTGAGGTGCTGCGCAGCTCGGAGACCGATCGGCCACTCGGTCACTCACCACGTTTGTTTATTCGCGTGCGAATGTGCAGTCGTACCCCCACAAGATCCTCACGGGGCGGCGCGACAAGATGCCGACGATGCGGCAGACGAACGGCCTCGCCGGCTTCACCAAGCGCTCCGAGAGCGAGTACGACAGCTTCGGCACCGGCCACAGCTCCACCACCATCTCCGCCGCCCTCGGTAAGCCACCACACCGGCCGAGCTAGAATTCAGCTCAAAACCTGCGCGAAATGGAATGATCTCAATCGTCTCACAGTCTGTTGTGTGGTTGCGTTTGGTAGGGATGGCCGTGGGGAGGGACCTCAAGGGGGGGAAGAACAACGTGGTGGCGGTGATCGGCGACGGCGCCATGACGGCCGGGCAGGCGTACGAGGCCATGAACAACGCCGGGTACCTCGACTCCGACATGATCGTCATCCTCAACGACAACAAGCAGGTGTCGCTGCCGACGGCGACGCTCGACGGACCGGTGCCGCCGGTCGGCGCGCTGAGCAGCGCCCTCAGCAAGCTGCAGTCCAGCCGCCCTCTCAGGGAGCTCAGGGAAGTGGCCAAGGTACGTCCACACACACATGCTCCCATGTCCAATCCATTAACCCTGTAACACACGTCAAGCCAGTGCCACAGGTTGCACAGATCAAAAATGGGTTCCAAATAACGAATTTCTAAGAACTCATGGGTGAATTCTAAACTTGCTCATACTTGGAAGACAACTTTTGGGATCGATCATTTGGGAAATGACAGAAAAATTAATTAGGATCCAGATGCAGCCATTTTTAAACTTGGGCCACGTCGTTAGCTAACGTGTCAGTGTCACCGCCGGGGCAAAAGCTTCTTGTAATCGTTACAAGTTGTTGTCTGCTCGCATCGTACGTGCCAAACACAGCTGCGTCGGATGCAACCCACGTATGTAATCTATCTTACGCGAGGTGTCGTGCACGTACGGATAGGTCCGACAGAAATGGCGATGCAACCTACAGCGTTAAATCTTGTGCTGCCCACTAGCCAATCTTGTCCTAAACAAAACGGCTGAAGGGAGTATCTCGAGTAGTCGATGGCTCTTAGTTCAGCCTGACGATCAGGATCTTGCGGTCACTGCTCTTTCTTAATCCTCAATTTGACTCTGAAGACGACAATTTATCTTCATTTCAGATTTGATCCTTACCCAGGTAGATGCCTAGACATGTTCTCTATGGCTTATATATTTCGTTTCCCTGCTTATTTGCTTATCATTAGCTATGAGTTACTCCCTACATTCATTTTGTTCAGCGCGTTTGACTTTTGAACACGCCTTTAACCATTCGTTTTATTTAAAAATTTAGTGTAAACATGAAAAAAATGTAAATCATGTTAAAAATACTTTTAATAATAAAACAAATTACAACACAATAAATGATATTTACGTAGTTTTTTGAATAATCCAAATGGTCAAAGCAATGTCCAAAAGTCAAAAACATTTTAAAAAAAAACCAGAGGGTGTATGACGTAGGTAAGGGATGTAATATGCTTCTTAATATTATCCTTTTTCTGAATGGTTTGGTATATTTATAGTTAACGGCTTTGTGCAGAGGGACGATAGCTATAATTTGATCATCTAAAAAACATTTAAGATTGCTATGCTTCCATTTTTGTATTGGGGATTTTGGATAGGAAAAAGTCTACTTTACCTCCCTCTACTATTGCCTCGGTTTAGTTTTCCTCCCTCTACTTCAAAACCGGGTAAATTACCTCCCTCTACTTTCCATACTGTGCAAATTACCTCCCTCACTTGAAACCACTCCGGTTTTGGGTGTTTAAGATATGTCTAAAAGTCAAAAACATTCAAAAAACGGAGGGAGTATGGCGTAGGTAAGGGATGTAATATGCTCGTTAATCTTATCTTTTTTGTTATTATGTTTTTTCTGAATGGTTTAGTATATTTGTAGTTAACGGCTTTGTGCAGAGGGGCGATAGCTATAATTTGATCATCTAAAAAACATTTAAGATTGCTATGCTTCCATTTTTGTATTGGGAATTTGGGATATATTAACAAGACGTTGGGCTGCGTCAAAGGGATTTCTTGCGCTGGGCCGTAGATGCGTAGAGCCTCCTAGGAAAGTTCATGCTGGGCCGGGTATGATTCTGCAGAAAATGGCCCAGATTGTCGTCACTGACTCACGCCATTTTCCTTTCTTTGGTGCGCGCGTTTGCTCAGGGAGTGACGAAGCAGATCGGCGGGTCGGTGCACGAGCTGGCGGCGAAGGTCGACGAGTACGCCCGAGGCATGATCAGCGGCTCCGGCTCGACGCTCTTCGAGGAGCTCGGCCTCTACTACATCGGCCCCGTCGACGGCCACAACATCGACGACCTCATCACCATCCTCCGCGAGGTCAAGAGCACCAAGACCACCGGCCCCGTCCTCATCCACGTCGTCACCGAGAAAGGCCGCGGCTACCCCTACGCCGAGCGCGCCGCCGACAAGTACCACGGTGAGCAGAGAGCACCACGTGCCGGAATTTCGGCTGTGTTTCCCTTGGAAATCCCAGCGTTTTTTGCCATGTCAATCGCTGATGATCTTGGGTTGGTGGATTCAGGCGTCGCCAAGTTCGATCCGGCCACGGGGAAGCAGTTCAAGTCCCCGGCGAAGACGCTGTCCTACACCAACTACTTCGCGGAGGCGCTGATAGCCGAGGCGGAGCAGGACAGCCGGGTCGTGGCCATCCACGCGGCCATGGGCGGCGGCACGGGGCTCAACTACTTCCTCCGCCGCTTCCCGAACCGGTGCTTCGACGTCGGGATCGCCGAGCAGCACGCCGTGACGTTCGCCGCCGGGCTGGCCTGCGAGGGGCTCAAGCCCTTCTGCGCCATCTACTCCTCTTTCCTGCAGCGAGGCTACGACCAGGTTCGCGCTCCCCTCGCTTGCAGCGTCCATCGCCAGATTGATTTCCGTACGCCGTGATCAGTTCCTGACGTAGTCGCCGTCGCCGTTGCCATGGCTTGGTGCAGGTAGTGCACGACGTGGACCTCCAGAAGCTCCCGGTGAGGTTCGCCATGGACAGGGCCGGGCTGGTCGGCGCCGACGGGCCGACGCACTGCGGGGCGTTCGACGTGACGTACATGGCGTGCCTGCCGAACATGGTCGTCATGGCGCCCTCCGACGAGGCAGAGCTCTGCCACATGGTCGCCACTGCCGCCGCCATCGATGACCGCCCGTCCTGCTTCCGATACCCCAGGGGCAACGGCATTGGCGTCCCACTGCCACCAAACTACAAAGGTGTCCCCCTTGAGGTACGCATACAGATACAGGGCTACTAGCGCACGGTATACCGTTAGCATGGTATACCTGTTTCATATGAAACATTGCATTGAAACACTGAAACATTGTTGAACGCTCCGGCTATTTGGCAGGCGCCTGCGCGTTTGCAGGCGCCTGCGCCCCATGCATGTTACAGCTTTTATTTGCAGGCGTGTGGTACAAATTCCATGGGCCCACCGCACCAGCGCCACAAATAGCATGCAGAAGCAATGCCTAGGCTCATGCTAAGTACACCCATGCGTGCACACAAGGTTGCAAGAAGCATTGCTCGGACTCCTTTTTCCACTGTTGGTAATACGTTTTTAAATGAAAAAGGTAGAAAATGGTCCAAAATAGCCAAAACGTGCAGACGCAAAAAATTCCACTTTCTTTCTACTGTTTTTCCGCATTTACATTTTATGGAAGAAACACTTCGCGACAGTGGAATTTTTTTGCGTGGGGTCACTGCTATTTCGCAGGCGCTGGAAACTGCAAAATCGTGCAAGCGCTAAAACTTCTAGTAACTTTGTACTGTTTTTCCACATTTCCATTCATTGGAAGAAACGTTATGAGAAGGTGAAAAAAATCACACGAGGGTTTATCTTTTGTTTTTTGTAGATAATTTGCTATGTACTGCTGAGAGAGACACGCGCCTGTGGAAACTCGCCAATTGCAGGCGCCTGTTAGGAAGATTGTTTATTATAGATATATTATTTTGTTTTTTGTTTATTATAGATATATTTTTTGTTTTTTGTTTATTATAGATATATTTTTTGTTTATTGTTTATTATAGATTTTTTTGTTTATTAAGTGTTTTGTTTTTTTAGGTAAGTGTATTTGTCAGCATGCAACGTAGTATTTTGTGCGTGTGTTAGTGTGATTAAGGGACTAATGGCCGGTGGCCATTGTGATCCTGCGCATCTGTGCACTGATTAAGGGATCGTGCACCATTGTGAGAACAGATGCGCCTGCAAATTGGAGTTTCTAGCAGGCGCCTGCACAAAAGTGCAAATGGCAGGTGCCTGTTGTTAAGTCACTCCCATTGTTGAAACATCACGAATGATTACACAGGTTGATCGGTGTCTGTCTCGCAGGTTGGGAGAGGGAGGATATTGCTTGAGGGAGAGAGGGTGGCGCTGCTGGGGTACGGGTCGGCGGTGCAGTACTGCCTCGCCGCCGCGTCGCTGGTGGAGCGGCATGGCCTCAAGGTCACCGTCGCCGACGCGAGGTTCTGCAAGCCACTGGACCAAGCCCTGATCAGGAGCCTCGCCAAGTCCCACGAGGTGCTCATCACCGTGGAGGAAGGCTCCATCGGTGGGTTCGGCTCGCACGTCGCGCAGTTCATGGCCCTGGACGGCCTCCTCGACGGCAAGCTCAAGGCAAGTAGCAAACTAGCAATGCAGTATATTCATATCAATCCCATTGTAAAATCTTGAACCAGTGGCATGAGTGTGCCTGACTCTGACGATGAATACAACGTTGGGTGTTATTGTGTGCAGTGGCGACCGCTGGTGCTCCCCGACCGGTACATCGACCACGGCTCGCCGGCCGATCAGCTGGCGGAGGCTGGGCTCACGCCGTCGCACATCGCGGCGACGGTGTTCAACGTCCTCGGGCAGGCAAGGGAGGCACTCGCCATCATGACGGTGCCGAACGCGTAGCGGCGTGGTGCCGATGCTTGTTCTCTACATCAATTTATTTGGTATAGATCGTTATACTCGCTAGATAAATCGGATGGAAATGCTGATTAGTCGATCGGCGTCGGATGAATGGATGATCGATCCTGAGACGGGAGGCAACGACAGTCGATCGACAGTTTTCACTGTTTGCTCTGACGTAGAGGTACGTGGTCTATGAAATGGTGTCGCCTGCCTGTAACTATGTGGATGTATTTATAAGGATTAAGCCAAAAGGGTAAATTAATTAAGGACACTAGCTCTGTACATACAGGGAGGATTGATTAGTCGCTGTTACTCGGCATTGTGAATTCTTATTGTATTCTATTCAATGGGTTCCATCCGTCCATTTTTATAGGACATATTTTGATTTAACAAAGTATTTAAAAGTATACTTTGATAATTAAAATTGTGTAGTGATCCGCGCATTTGCGTGGCTAGATTTGCTATTTTGCACTTAGATTTAGTATAGTATGTTAGATCAAACTAAACATATTTATAATCATTATAGTTTGAGCTACTAATATTACAATCTTGTGAACATTCATTAAAAGAAGTTGAAAATCAGCATTAATAAATGTCTTAATTAAATCGTGACATGTACACGTTCTGGGCCCTCGCGTCGCTCCCTAGGGCTGCTCAGGGGCGACCAAACTCCTAGCGCACCTCCACAAACCCTAGCGCCGCCGCCAGTGCCGCCGTCGGCCGGCGGCGGTGGCGGCCGCCCCACTCTCCCTCTTGTCTTCTTCCCACCTCCTTACTCTCATTCCTCTTATCTCTCTCGTTGGAGGCCAGATCCGGCGGCTAGGTCGCCGGATCCGGTGGCTCGAGCGACGGCGGCCTAGCCTGCGTGGGGCGGCGGCAGCGTGGCCGGGGCCGCGACGCGGGCGACGACAGTGGCGGCGAGGCCTGGGTGGGCTCGGGGCGGCAGCGACGGCTTGGCCTGGGCGGCCTGCGGCGGCGCGGCCTAGGCCGGCCGTAATAACTTCGTATAGCATACATTATACGAAGTTATACGACTCCCCAGTCCAATCTCCAATGGATAGCGAGATCGGAATTGCTATTATAATGGTGATTGTGTTGCCCTTCTGACTCTTGAATGGGAAGCCGGCTGTGGCGCCGCCGGCTCCCAGGCGTGTGGCTCGCCGCGACTCTCCCTCCTCTGCCAGATCTGGCGGCGCGTGGCGGTGTCCCTCCCCCTCGGCGCGGTGCACGCTGCCTCGACCTCCGCCTTGGTGCGGCGCAGGTGGCGTCGCCCCGACCTCCTCATCCTCGGTGCGGTGCGTGCGGAGGCGCTCGTGGCCGACGTGCCTCGAGCCCCACTCTCCAAATCTAAGCACAGGTGGCGGCCTCCTTCCTCCGGTCCTCAGCACGGCGGTGACCGGTGACACCCTAACCCTTGATCTGGTTGTGCGGCGGCGGTTCTTCCCCCTCAGTCCCAAGACGGGCCAGCGCCTGAGTCCCGCGGCGAGCGGCTCCAGTTCCGTGGATTGGCTTGTGGGTGGTGGCGTGGCGCTCTCTCGGGGCCCGGAGGAGTGAGCTAGTGGCCTGGCGGCCGGCGGCGGAAGTTGCTGGCGACCGACGACCTCCCCTTCGGGCCTAGGCGTGGCGGCGGCTCCCCCTCTTCTCCTCTGGTCGCAACGCCCAGCTTTCCTTCTTCGTTCGCACCTTTTGCGCGCAGTGGTGGAGCTTGACGTCGGCTTTCCCTCCCTCTCTCCTCTCTCCTCTTTCCCCCTTCTTCCTTCTTCCCCTCCTCCAGAGCCTGTCTTGGCGGTGCCCGTTCGGGGGACCGCTCTATGCGAGGCCTGGATTCGCGGGCAGGAGGCTCGGATCTGGCGGTGTGTTGGCCGGAGCAGTCGGAGTAGGTGTACTCCAAGGTTGTGGGACCGGTGGCCTCGTAGCTCGGCGGAGCTCGGCACCGGCATCTTCTTCTCCCCTCCCCCTTGCCCGTCTCAGTAGAGGCCGCTTGGGGGGTTCGCTTCGGTAGCTGGCTGAAGCGGACGGAGCAGGTGGGCTCCATGGGCGTGTGCTCGGCGTCTTCTCCGCTCTTCCTGTGATGGCTTGGTGGGCCGGCAATCGTCTTTCAGCGGCACGTCGACCCCTTGTTTCTAGCCTGATCCCGTCCTCGTCCACCTTGCCCTCCCCTCCCTTTGAGGTGCTTGGTGGCGTAGGTCGCTGTTTTCTGGGTTAGCGGCAGGGTCAGACTTGTGCAGCCTAGGTGGCACGGCGCCCGGTCTCTTTCGCTTCCCATGTGCAGGCCACCATGCGTGGGGCCCCTCTCCGGCGGCTTTGGCTGGCGACCTTTTCTCCGGCAACGTTCCCGTTCTCTGCCTCTTGACTCGGTCCCGTCCTCGTCGTCTTGACCCTCCCTTTCTCCGAGATGTTCAGTGGCATGGGCAGCGTCCTCCGTGTCAGGTGGTGGCGTTCGTCCGCGTTTTTCGACTCTGCGTCTTCGGGCGGCGACTCGGTTCTTCTTGTGTTCCGACCTTAAGCGGCCTTGTGCGCTAGTAGGGCAGGTCTTGGGCGAAAGCCTCGCCCTTTTGGACTGCTGTTGGCGTCACCTTTGGTGTCGTTTCCTCGTTGGAGGCATCACCTGTTTGACCTTTCCCTGCTCTGGGTAAAAACCATAGCGGCTTTGCGACGGTGGTGGGTTCTTTCCATCACTACCTCGTTGGAGGCGTCATGATCGCCGTCCTGCGCTTTGGGTTTCCGCTTGGTCTGCTGCTTTAGGAGTCGCTTGCTGCTGTGTGAGTGTTGGTGACGTTTCCCCTTCTCCCTCTCATGTATCTCTCTCTTGTTTGGTCTTTGGCCTGGGTGGCAGCGGTGGGGCTGCAGTCCCTTCTTTCTTCTCTGTAGGTGGTGTTTTCGGCGATGGTCGGGGATGTCTGGCTTTGGCCAGGGTTGCAGTGAGGCGCTGCGGTTGTACCCCGTGCTTACACGGGCTTTTTATTTTATTTTCTCCTGCTGATTAATGAAATAGGACGGTAGTTCTCCTGCCCCTTTTTCAAAAAAATTAATAAATGTCTTATCCAGTTAGATTCGAGCTAACGCATAGAGAAAAGAACATACTGTATATTATGACATATAGGGAGCATTTAAAATGTCCTAGGTAACATATACATGCCTAATAAATGATATGTTAGTTTGAATAAATTCGGTAATTTTTTAAATCAACTAAAAATATACTTGATATATACACCCTTAGAGTATTCCCAACAGGCAACAGCCCCTCTATTGGGAATGCACTTTAATTTAGATACATAATTGGTAGTGCAAATTTTTAGGTAGATTCAACTAAAAGACTTTCAATAACTATAAATATATTAACAACACATTATCAATAACCTTAAAATTAACACCACATAAAAGATTTTAAAATACAAATTTAACTATGTCACCTACATAACATTAAACATATATGTTTTTTATTTTAATTATTAATAAAAATACAAGTGCTATTTTTTAAATACGTACATTATTTATATTTTAAAATGAGAATATTTCAGAATATAGCCGATCCGAATATTTCAGAATATAGCCGATCCATCTCGGGTATACACCGAGATGATATCTTGTTCTTTTGAGCGTTGAGTTGGTGTATTACTGTAGCGAATTTAAGAGCCCGTGAAAATATGTCTAACAATTATTAAAAAAATAATTAAGAAATAGTTTTAAGATCTTTGAAAGAACTTTTAAAGTCACGAGAAAATCGTTACAAATTATCACAACATATAGGCTATATAAAAAGTAATAAAATTTGCTACAGTAATATGAAACGGTACGTAACGCCGAAAAGAACAAAGCTTTACTAGTAGGGAGAGGGAGAGAGTTGATTATGGAGGTGTGGGCTACTTGGGGGTTCTATAAAAAACTCTCCCTAATCTACTAGAGTCCAGCTTTACACAAGTTCCGAGGCGCACTCCATTGCTCTCCGAAACTGCAGCACATATATCGACACCCGCCAAAAAGAAATCTCCCACCACCTGACTTGATCCCTCCACTCCACTGGCTACTGCCCTGATCCCGCGATGGACGCCAGCCATGCCCAATCGCCGGCGGCCGCCTCCTCTTCCGAAACCCTGATGGCCGCGCTCCTCTCGTCCGTGCCGGCCGCGCGGTTCCCCTCCCTGGCGCGGTCGCTCGCCGCCGACGCGCGCCGGCTGCGCGGCCGCCTCGCGTTCCTCCTCCTGTCCCCGCCGCACTTCTCCCGCGCCCTCGCCCGCCTCCGCTCCAGGCCGCTCCCCGCCAAGGCCGCGCTGCTCGGCCGCGCCCTCCTCCGCTCCCTCCTCGTCCTCCTGCCGCCGCTCTCCCCCGCCGGCGGCTCCCATCACCACCTCCTCCACCTCCCCACGGCCGACCTAGACGCTGCTCTCCTCCTCCTCGCCATGTGCGACTCCTACTCTCCGGCCGCCGCCTCCTCTTCCTCCCCCGTCGATTGGCACGCGCTGCTCCTCGAAGACATGATCGGATCCGCCCTCTCCATCTCCGGCATCGGCGCCACACCCTGGGCCGCTGTCGCGCCGTATCTTGACGCGGCTGCCAAGTGCCGCCGGTTCGCCGACGTCGTGGCGGAGGATGTCCGAGGCACGGGGAAGAGCGGCGCGGGGCGCGGTGGCGCGTCACTCGCCGCCGTGCTGGCGCTGCCCGTCGCGGCCGGGGACGGGACGCCGTGCGCGATCTGCAGGGAGGAGATGCCGGCGGCGGCCGGAGGTGCGTGCGCGCTCCGGCCGTGCGGGCACCGGTTCCATTGGCCGTGCGCGCTGCGGTGGCTGGCGCGCCGCAACACCTGCCCGTGCTGCCGCGCCGAGCTGCCCGCGGAGGATGCGCTCGCTGAGACACGTCGCCTGTGGCGCGCCGTGGAGAGGTTGGCGGGAGGCAGCGGCGGCTGTGCGTGACAGCGCCGGTCGGTGCAGGCGAACATGGCGCAAAGGACGCGGGCTTGGACGCTCTCGCGCGTCTCGATCCGCGGCCGCAGGTACTAGCGTCGGATTCGTAGATGGCGATGGCTGTGCATAGAGAAATAATGACGTGGATATATTGTCAGATAAATAAAGAAATCGAATAATAGCAATTATTTTATAACATGTACTACATGGAGACGGAGCTATGCGACCCGTAGACGAATAATCTAACGGCTTGGCATGCGAGATCAACTTACTTTTCTTCTGGGTTTGTATTTTATTAGTAAAGCGAGATCAACTTACTTTTTTCTGGGTTTGTATTATGAGTAGTTATGACATCGTACCATTTAAGATACAAATGATGGAGTTAATTTTGTAGGAACAGACTTAATGACAGGTGATTAGTACTTTTCAATGTCTATAGCATCCACGTGCTTAATTAAAATCGTAGAAACAAAAAAAAGCATATCCTCAAAAATTATAGAAGTTAAACAAAATATTTGAACATAGTTTAGTTTCTATCTAAAAATAACAATTAATCAACAAAAAAATATTATAAACATACATATATAAATTCTTCTACATACAAAATAACAAAATTTTCACTGTAAAACTAAAGTGGAAAAAGTCTAAGAGAAACCGAAAAAGTCGCATGCTCAAAAAAAAATGATAACTGCTATTTAGCAAAATCGAATTTTGTATTAGCTTTAGAGCATGTGCGCAGGCTCAGCATCAGCGGCTTGCATACGCGCTAACCACTTGAACCCGGTGCGCCCGCGTGCACCCGCCCGCGTGCCCGTAGTCTGCAGAATTTGGAAACACCGTGGCTACAATAAAATGCCGAGCTAGCTGAGGATGCTCTTAGGCTCTATTTTTTTGGGCTAACAGCTTAACGGCTTATCTACGTTTTGAAAAGACACGTGTCTTGTGTTTTTTGAGTCCATTTTTTCACTGTATTGAAGGTGGGTCCTAACGCATTAAAAAAAAAAAGGAAAAAACCAAATCTCGAGGTTATCTTGAGAAACTCTCAAAATTCAATCATTTTAGCCAATGGAGAGTGCAACACCTAGGTAGGCTGTTCTTCCATCGGACGGCCTAATAATATTAAAAGACAGTCCATGATTTTCTTCACCAGGAATAAGCATCCCAAGTGCTTAGGCACAAAAGTGTAGAATGGTGACAATCTTGCCTAGGCTATCCAAAATTTTTAGATCTGACACTGATTTCAGCTGTTCAAACGTTCAGATCAGTCTTAAAACAGAATTTCAGTGGTCCGAAGGAGGGTTCGGACTTCGGACACAAGATAGGATTCGTCGTTTTGCAGCCTAATTGATGCTTTTTAGGCTTTTTTTGCAATGATGTGTGTGCGCCTATGTAGCATTAGCACTTTGGCGACAGCGCATCATCTGTGCTGTGCTGTGCATGTATTATGGAAAGCATGGATTATCTAGTAAGATCGTACGTACTCTGTTTTGCTGGGAACTGGGGTGATTTTTAGTGGTACTGAAGCCAACGCTGGTGGTGGTAGATCCCATGCATGTCATGATTTGTAAAATACAGTCTATGATGCTTCGCTTAACCAAACACCGAAACACGGTTACACGGGGATGTGTAGATTGACTGACGGAATTAAAAAATAGGCTAGAATTTTACGCTGCTTTGGTGCTCGAACCGAATGTGATTGCATACTTTGCGGTAATCAGTGTGATTGCACTTGAATTCTCGTCATATGTAGCGATATTACTGGTGCTCGAGCGTCCAAGGCATGAAAAATTCAAAAGCTTTCCTCATTGGCTTACTACCCAAAGAGCTCATCTCCACCATCACAGTCACACTAAAAAAAAAAACTCATCTCCACCAAGCAAGCCAGTAATTTCAGACCCTCTCTTTGGTTCGTGGTTGCGTACGATTTGTTTTGTTTAGGCTAAAATTTGTTTTTACAGACTATTCTGTGTAACAATTTGAAATAATTTTTTAAAACTTTGAAGAGTTTTACTCAAACATCTTACATATATATTTTAAAATCTTTCCATACCTCTTATAAAAAGCCATTAATTTTTACCTCAACTAAATAAATCTGAACCCAACTGCGAAGCAAAGAGGGCCTCAAAGACCTTTGTCTCTAATATTGCCCCACTGTTGCTCTCCCTCACCACCTCCACGACCTTTTTTAGGGGCCAGGGCAATTCGCCGCTCCAACAAGAGCTGTAGTAGGACGAGTGGTTCAAATCCTGACTCCACAGTTAGAATTAGTGTCAAATATATGTATAATAGGTTACGTAGATTCTAAATTGTAATACATAGGGGATTGTGTTAAGATCGGACTAATATCCTGACTCAACTATAAATAAGTGGCACCCTACCCTCGTGTAAATTGTAACGACTAAAGTAGTAGCGTAGGCACTCAAGAGATCGTGGCGAGCATGTAGCCATGACCAGGGTGGCCAGTATGTTACATTGATTGGTAGGAGCGTACATAATAATGGCCCGCAAAACCCGTAAATGTAGCCTGAGAGCCGATCTGGACTAGCAAACATTATGCCTTCGGTGCCGTTCAAATTGTATGGGCGTACTGTTTTCTCACAAGTGGTATCAGAGCTAAGGTTTGACAATGCGGATGATCTTAGAGGAGGCACGAGGATCATACATACATGTGTGGTGCCGAATGAAAGTGCTAGATTTGATGCACGTTGAAGCATGGCGGCAATCGACGATTTGACCGGTGGAGTCAAACACTTTGGGCAAGTGGTCTAGACTGTTCGATGGGTTACCATTGGTCAGAATCAACCATACGTGGTGATTGGGTCAACAATGCGGCTATTGAAGAGGTGCGGCTTTGACGCTCGCTACTGACCACCTGACATGGTGAGACGATTGAATAGACAGGTGACGCGAGGCCCAGGGGTGTAGCACAACTAGTTAATTTGTTGTTGTATTTGGTTCTGTGTCTCCTACCGATTATATATGTTCCACATCTGATTACATGTGACATATATGGATTGTTTTGTACTCTTCGTCTGTGTTATGAACTTTTCGACTTTGATTGTCAATTGTGGCAATATATGATGGTTTTAGTAGTGATTTTGGTCATATTTATCGGTGATTTTGGACTTTCGAATGATGTGGATGTATGTGTGCTCGAAAATTTGCTGGCGAGCACCTAATTACGTGTGGATGTGGTTGGGAAGATTGAAGAATGTAAATCTGTGGGGAATAGGGCTTTTTGCAGGTACAAATTGGTTATTTTAAAATATCATAGCAATTTTTTTCCTAGTACATATCTGTGTCGTCGGCGGTGGCCAAGGCCGAGTACACATATTCATCCCAAATGCACCCAAAACAGCCACCTAACATGGCCTGTATCGACGGCCAAAATATTGCCGCTGACAAATCCTTCGGTCAAGTGACCCAGAATGACCACCTAACGGGGACTGTGTTGGCAGCCAAAAAATGGCCGCCAACACAAGTAGGGTCTGTGTCGGCGACAATCCTTTGGCCGCCGATACAGCTCTGCCATGTGGCGTTCCAGGATTAGTTTGCGGGCCCACACGTCATAGCACCGTCTCTGCAGTCGTGTCGTTAGGATGCGTCTATATCGACGGCTTTCTCTGGCCGCCGATATTGTCTTTCCCTATGTGGCCGCCCTAGGGATACGGTGTTGTCGTCGGGTTTCGCCGACATAGACGGCTTGTGTCATCGACGTTGTACGTCGACGGATCTGTGTCGTCAGCTGGCCAACGACACATGCCTGTGTCGGCGTTTGCCGTCGACATAAAGTGTGATTTCTGTAGTGAAGTGATACTTCAAGGTATGAACCCCGCAGTGACAGTGCTAGAAATGTTTTCCAATCGGTTCAAACTGGCTACACTACCAGTTCCATGCAACCGAGAGTTACAGACAATTTATAAATTTTACTATAAGTGATCAAGTGACGAATGGTTAAAAAAGTTCTACGCATAAGAAAATTAAACTTTCTTCTATGTAGCTATTCATAATGTAATGCACACTCCCCGTTTGTTTTATACTCTTTTCTTGTTCACAGAGAATCGGGAGTTACAACAATTTATAAATTTTATTAGAGGTGATCAATGGTTAAAAAAGTTCTATACATAAGAAGATTAGACTTTCTTCACGGAGCTATTCAAAATGTATCACACGCTTTCTATTTGTTTTGCACTCTTTTCTCATTCTTAGAAAAAAAACTGTTTTTTGAAGCATGTCACCTGCATGTTTAAGCATGAAAGATTTGCTTCCATTATCTTGGTTTTTATTTGGACTTCATTTAAATTAAGCAAATGTAGGGTATGAACCTGTCAGCGATAGTAGTAGAAATGTTTAAAAATATGTTTGAAATGTATTGAGAGAAAGAAAACTTAAACATAAGATCTTATGACTTCAGACTCACCTTTCTAGCCAACCCACATAGTAATACATATAGTTAGGATATGCGTTCCTTTTGACTTTTGTTTTCCACAAGGCATCACTGTCAGTTCGTGGTTCAAATCGGTAGTGATACTCGGCATCACTGTCAGTTTGTAACTCAAACAGATAGTAATAGTACCCGAGGCATGCCTACCGGTTTGTGACTAAAATGAACATCACTATCGGTCCGTAACTCAAACAGTGATGACTCGTCACTACCGGTTTATGGATAACTAATAGAGATGTGTCGATATTAAAATCCACTTATCTAGGAACGATCGTTATTTGATAATATCGAAGTCACGAAATAAACACACGAATTCGGCTCCATTTACAAGCTGTTTTGGGGTCTTGAATATATACCAGTTAATCGGTTAAAGCGATTGAAGCTCGATTTTAACGAATGATTCAGCAGCCGCCGAACACATGCAACCAAAACTCGTCACATATCATTCCACGAGTGTAAAGTCATACTGGGAATGATCCATCGGATGGCCCATTGGCCGCACCAGCATGTCATCCATCATGCAGAGCAATCGGACGTGCATGCATGAACACATCGGGTAAGGAGCCGGGACACGCGCATGCGTACATACACCGGTGATTCGGCGGAGAGATCTAGAGAGAGAGAGCAAGTGACGTGCGAGGTGGACGTACGCACGGGCGACTCCCCTCTAAGGCCTCAACATGGTCGTCGTCATTTTCCGCTTTGTTCCAAGTTCCAAGCGCTGCACCCTTGTGGCGCCGTCGTGCGCACTCGCGAGGTTGCCCGCTTCTTCTCCGCTCGATCGATCCATCGCTATATAGCTATAGGCCTATAGCTGCATGCGCCCACGCGGCCCCGCCTCTCCCCCCATACGCAAGAACATGGCTACATGGCCGTGGCGTGTTTATCGACCAACCTTTTACTGTGCCTCTGGTTGGCTTATCTCCGTGTCGTCTTGCCAGAAAATTGGGATCGATGCGCTCTAGGACGCATTCGAGGTTCCTATCTGTTGCCCTATTGGACAGATCAGCGGCTAGCATGGATGGTATACGGATGATCCAGTAATTAAACGTATAATATTCCATCGCTAGCTCCGAGAAATGTTCTCTTGTAAATAAGTGTCGATTTAATTTCTATATATAGCCATTGAGCTAAATATATATAATAGTCTATGTATTATAAAACCGGATGAACTTACTCTAAATTATCTAATGAAGTGCACGATAACCACATGGATGTCTGTCACTGCACTAGCACTGCCCTATGAGCTCGCCTCATTGCTGCTTTCCCACCTCGTCGCCTCACAAGTTCTGACGTCGCGAGGTTGGTCTCCAAAGGTCCCCCTCCCTCTCTCCTGAGCTATCCTCACCGTGTCGTTGTCATTGTCGTCACAACCTTAATCACTCTATCTTATTAGCAGGAGAGAAGAAGATGGGAAGATTGAGGCAGCTAGTTTTAGTATTCATGGGCCGTTGTTAGTGAGAGGAGAAGAAAAGATAGGCAAGCCCAAGCAATTATGGGTAGTGTTAGGTATTGTGTCGAATATGTGTACAAGTAGGTTACATGGACTCTGTGTTGTAATAGGCAGGGTTGGTTAGTGTTAGAGTCGGACTCTATCCAGACCTCCACTATATAAAAGGAGGCAGCCCTGGTGTAACCAAGAGAACGACTTCATAATAGTAGCATAGGCAAGAGAGGAGGTCAGCAGGCGGCATGTGGCTGTGACCTGGTTAGGCGCCGGTGTGCTGCAGTATTATGGATTGGGGAGGAGCGCCCATAATCAGAGCCCCGCAGATATAGGCGAAAGCCGAACTGCGTTACCAAACATCGTGTCTCCTAGTGTCGTTCGTGATCTTGCATCAGCGGGCTCCAACAAATGGTATTAGAGCCATGGTCGGTAACCCAAAACGTCTCTATGAGTTCACACGGTGTAGGAGATGGTCCGATGTGTGATGGGGGAGATTGTTGGGTTTAATCCCACATCGGTTATTGGTGATGGGGGAGCACAACTTAAAAGGTGGAGGCACCCCTCTCCCACCAGGCTAGTCTTTTGGGTTGAGTTGGATCAGGACCTAGGTTGTGCTTCTAGTTGGGCCAATAGATGTGGAGACCTGAGCCCGAGATCAGGTGTTGGTCTTGGGGGGAGCCGGATCGCTGGCGGGCCATGAGATGGCAGGATCGCAGCGGGCTTCTACAATCGACCCTTGATCACCTGGCCTTGTTAGATCCCCGCCAACGGTAGCCCATCGAACTGTTCGAGCCTCCTGCCCGAAGTGTCCGACACCACCGATCGAATTGTCAATCGCCGCCATGCTCCACCTTGCGCCGATGAGGTGTTTTCTGCGACGCCCGTGTATGCATAAACCCAGTGGAGCTCACCTCACACGAATCTATGACCGGTGATGTCATCGTCATCACGTTGGCATTTGTTCTTCCTGGTACGAGCGCCGACAATACTCTGCTCTACGTATCTCGCTGCCACCGGCATCGTCTTGGCCACCGTCCACCGTTTTCAATCACACAATCAATTACAAGAGCAATGAGAATCACAAGAACGGTGGGAAACAATTGATACACAAATATAGAGAGAAAAGGTCAGACGACAACACATTATTAATCGGTTGCTCATCTTTTATGACAGAGCCCTTCTATTTATAGTGTATAGTGTTTTGACCATAAGAAAATTGAAGGATAATTCCATGTCTACGTCAACTCAATTCGGCTTTTCCCTACCCCGACGTGTTCAGTGTCAATCTGTGCGGTCAGACGTCGACGAGATTGCTTCGGGAAAAAAAAAAAGAAACTGGGCCTATTTGGAGCTTACCGCTGTGCATGCCCTCTTGGAAATGCGTCCGGCCCAGCCCGCTACGTCCTCTCCTTTTTTTCCATGCTCCATGTCGCATTTTGTTGGCAACAACTGGAGCCGTGGATCGAAGAATCCAGTACGTGCCAAGGTGGCAGAGGAGTATCGATCACGTCCCACTTCACAGGAGACTGATCTATCTATAATCATGTGTTGGTTTCTCACACACAAAAAAAAGAAAACAATCATGGGTTGGCCAGTGGAACAGATGATAGCGAGTTATTTACGCGTAGCCATCCAGTATGGGGGTGTACGTTGCTTGTCCACGGGCGTTGCTTCGCCCCAACGCGACTCCGCACTCCGCACTCCGCGGGCATAATGCAACCCGCAAATGGGCCGACGACATGCCGTTGCTGCATGGAGCAGCTAGCGTATATGCACACGTACGCCTCAGCTCCATGGATCTGCCTAATGCGTGGGAAAATCTCGACTGATTTGGCGCGAGCTTATAAAAAAATGAGTTCGATGTTCCGCGTAATTCCACGGCTGGTTTTATAACAAAAAAATTCATTATTTTTTATATTTCAAATTTATGTTCCTTTATTGTAGTTATATATACTCGTTCTATGGTTAGGTAGTTTACGCAAACTCTTTTTACTATTTACATTTTTTATTTCCTGAACTTATGTTTCTCATTTATATTTCTTTTTTATTTTAAAATTATTTTTATTGTAATTTATATGTACTTTTTTTTTAATCTTGGAAATTTTTAGTATTTTAGGATTAATGTGGTGACTCCATTTAACTATACTTTAATATAATATACTCCTTTAATATAAAACAAGCATAGTCTCATGCATTTGCATGGATATATAGGCCCTGTTTTTTAGTTTAATAGCTTAACGACTTAACAGTTTAACGACTTAGCTACGTTTTCAAAAGACATATATTTTGAATTTTTTTATTCCTTTTTTCGCCGTTTTGAAGGTAAGTCCTAACGCTTTAAAAAACAACTCAAACAAAATAGATCCGAATCTCGAGAAGCTTTCGAAGTTTAGTCATTTCAACCGTTCAACTTTTCAGCCGTTCAAATCAGCTCAAAAGAATAGGAACTTAGGTGATTAATCTAGAGTATACTAGCAATTATCCATTAACTTTGTGGTAAATAGTTAATTTTTTATATACATTGTTTTCTCATGTCAAGGATGCTGATTCTATCAATGACACTATGGTCCTTCTCAGCCCATGCATCCTCCTGCCTCTCGTCGGTTTTCTTCGGATAAGTTACACTTTAAAAATGTAAAATTAAATTTTAGTTGTTATTGGTGCCCTGATCGTCTGGCACTGGCAATATCCGCCTCAATCTGGATTTTCTTGGAGTTCTAAGCACCTTAAGGACCACATGGTGTGCGTTAAGAACTGTGCCCAGCTTTTTTACATGACAATTTTGTAAAAAAAACAACCTTAATTTTTTTTTAAAAAAATGACCGGATCCTTTTTCCTCCTCTCATCATCTACTTCCCTCTCATCCTCTTAGGGCGAGCTGGCTATCGATGGCGACCATGAGCTGGCTGGCACATGTCTACGACGGCACAACCTCATCATGCGTCCGATGGATGTTCGATTTGAGGCGTCCGTATAAGTTTTGTCACTCTTAGTTTGTGTCTCCATCCGGTAGTGATACAACGTCGTTGATGCATGTCTTGAAGAATCGGTAGCGACGTGTGAACACTATAAAAATTACATTATCTTCTTTCTCATGTTCCCGCCACTTCTTCATTTCCATGTTTCCTAAGTTTTATCCCCATTTTCATAGAAGTGTGGTTAATGGACTTGAGGGAACCATTTCAATATATATGTGCCCAACTCCGCCATCCTTCTCCCCGCCTAACCCAAATCGATCCCCACTGCTCATGATCCCTACCTCCCCTAACCCTTACACATTGATTTCTCTCCCCCGTTTTTCCATGGCTTCTCTACCACGCTCCCCTAAATCATTGCGCTACCCGCGGAAGACATCTAGAGGTGATGACTGCATCGTATCCATAAACGCCGCGCCGCTGAGTGAACTTCCCACTTAAGCTTGTTCCTTATATTTGCTGCTTGGCATCTCATCTAATCTGAACGCGCGCTCGACGACTTCACATCGAGCTCTTCGCTGCCTCCTCCTCCTCCGCTCCTGGTGCGGCTCCACCGGCCGGTGGATTCGTCTGGCGGAGCACGCACACACGCATGGCACATGGACAAATCTGGAGGTGTCGATCCCTCCCAAGTCCCAAGCTCCTTTTAACCCCAACTTGCATGCAATCGTCGGCATCCACGATCCCTGGATAGGATGCCCCCTAGGAGAGAGGAATTAAGCGCGGTTAGAAGACGTTGCCGTCGCGAGGATCATGTCGGGTACTCGGGTGTCTGGCCGGGACCCATGCCACGCCACGCCCAACGATTTTAATCCACAATAAACAGCATCGCCATGATGCTGACAGTGTAGCTGTGCCAATAAATTGGAGGAGTCATCTATGGAGTGGTTTGGTCTTTGGAGGAGGGCTATGACACTGAGTTAATGCTCTAACACCCGAATAATGTGAGATAGCGAAGACCATTTTTTTTACAGGCGCTAGTCGTGTCAACCGTACCATTCCGATCTCCTCTTCCTAGCAGGTCAAAGCGTTGCAGCTGTCGCCCTTCCACGAATTTTTCTTGCCGTGCCATGGTGGAGATCCGTATGTAACGAGGTCAAACTATGCGCACTTAGAAATTTAATATTCAGGGACAATTCCAAATAGGCAACTAGTACATCGCCGCAGTTAGCAGAACACTGGACTGTACGCCCTCTATGTGTTTTTATAAGTCATATTTTAAATTGATAAATAAATAAAATAAAGCCAAAAAAAACATTTATCCATGTTGGTAAGTAAATGAAAATATGAGAGCACATTATGTGTGAGTCATTTATAAATACATAGAAAATAATTGTGTAATTATTTAAGGCAACAAATTTGCATGCACGTTCGATATTTCTAGACAAGTCATTCAAACCATATGTCTTATATATAAAAAAATATAAAATTACATGTAGCCCCCTAAACTTGCATCATTTCGCACTTAGACCCTTGAGCTTGTGTTTTACTTCTGCGATTCTCTAAACTTGTCGTCGTTTGCATGAGAGGTCCAAACCATTAGGGCAACCATTTAGCGCTGAGGTGACGTCCCCTATGTGGCTCTCCACCTAAACATCCATGTTATCTTCTATCTCCCCGTTCTACCGGGATTCAAAAACTAGAAAATTGAATTTCAGAGACTATAAAATTCCAAAAATGAAATATCAAATATTTGAAAATTGAATTTTAAGGGATATTATAAATTTAAATATTAACATTTCAGGGCTGGGGATTTCAAAATTCAAAATTTTGAATTTTAGAAATTAAAAATTCATCATTTCCCAAATTCTGGAATGCAAAGAATTCTAAAATAATCCTGAAATGCAAAAAATCTAAAAAAACTAATTTATTTCAAATTTAAAATTCTTCAATTCAATTTATCTTCAATTTAAATTATCCGAGGTTCATTTTTTGATTTAAAATCCTTGAAAATAATTTTTAAAATTTTTACAGTGGCCAAAAATCATTTTTCCAAATTTAAAATCCTCATAATTCAACTTTTTGAATATTAGGGAGAAAGGAGAAAGAAAGAAGATGGCAAGAATACTTAGGTGAAGGGCCACGTAGACATTTATGGCTACATGAATTGTCACCTCGCGCTAAACAACTAAACTAACGGTGCAAGTTTAGGGGACCACAACACAATTTTATCGTAAAAACAGAAAGAACATATGTAGGTACAATACATGTGGGATACTGATACTCCCCACAACACCCTTCAATGGGGTTTTTAAAGAAACCTGTCCATTTCGTTTATATTATTTTAAAATTTTAGAAAAATCTTCATAATAAAAAAAGTTGAACTTAAAAATCAAATCACTTAACTTTTCAATGAAACTAGGCTTAAGATTTGAGACAAACCAAACCACTTCGAACACTCTTCCAACCAAACTCAAGAAGAGCATATCCAAAACCTTTTAAAGTACCTGCAATTTAAAAATTCAATCCAACCAACTTGTTCATTCAATTTAAGCTCTAGAATGCGTTGCATAAGCTGGCAATTTTAGTAGAACAAATGGACAATGTTATATGCTTAATTCTGTGCACGCCCCTTATAATTTTCAAGTAACAAACTGAGCTTACATGTATGGATACGTACGTGCACAAGTAAATGCCTTGCTAGGTTGGCCAGCGTCGCTGCCGCAGTCTCGGTTGATCCACGACAATCTATGCGGCCTAATTAAGCCTAACTAATCGCCTGACTAATGACTAGGCGTGCTTATTGGAAGTCATTAGGGGGTCAGAAGAAGCACGGGCAAGCAAGGCGGTACAAAACATTAGCTTCACATACTGTATAGATATCTCAAAGGCATGTTTGGATTGAGAGAAATAATCGAGTGTTTAGAAACGTTGCCCACTGGCCGTCTGACGTAGTCTCCGCTATTCTTGCTGATATTATCTAGTTTGTATCAGTTGTGCACAGTGGCGTGTATTTTTGTTGTCTGTGGGCCCTAGGCAAAGTGCCTAGAACACTGCTTCCTATCCTTCCTACTATTGAATGAATTAGGCAACTCGCCTATTTTCTTCAAAAAAAAAAAAAGTTACTCCTCCACCCATCCATGATCAGCTGTTAGAGGCGGCAGAGGCACATGAAACTTTGTTGGAAAAGGGATGAAATTGGAATGTTACATGTACAGATTTCGATACCGATCTCATGATGCAGCGCATTTGTGCCCCAACGTATACGTATCGGTATCGCTTTGACGATGATCATGATACGCGCGCGTTTCAACCAAGAAAGCAGAAAGCTTACTTAGAGCATATAAGCAAAGAACAAAGCCATGTATAGCTGATAAAACTCGATCACGACAGGATTAACAAAAAAAAAGAGCTAAAAAATTAAAGAGTTGCAAAAAAAGGGGGAAAACGCCACGTGCAGCCTGATGATCTGCAGCCTCCCTCAAAACTCGTGCTGCCGCATGATGCATATCATAGGGTTTAAGGATTGGTCCGTCTCTCTTTACAGGTAGATTAGGGTTCTTTAGTAGCTTAGCTAATTAGGGTTCTTTAGTAGCTTAGCTAATTAGGGTTCTTTAGTAGCTTAGCTAATTAGGGTTCTTTAGTAGCTTAGCTAATTAGGGTTCTTTAGTAGCTTAGCTAATTAGGGTTCTTTAGTAGCTTAGCTAATTAGGGTTCTTTAGTAGCTTAGCTAATTAGGGTTCTTTAGTAGCTTAGCTAATTAGGGTTCTTTAGTAGCTTAGCTAATTAGGGTTCTTTAGTAGCTTAGCTAATTAGGGTTCTTTAGTAGCTTAGCTAATTAGGGTCCGCCTCCATCCCCGCCGCCTCCATCCCCGCCGCCTCCGGCCCCTCCCCCTCTGCATCCTGCCTCCGCCTCTGACACCCTCCACCTCGCACCTTGCCGGCATGTCTCTCTACGCTGGCCCCCGCCCCCGTGATGCTCCCGCTCGTCTATGGTGACGGCCGCGACAACGCTAGCAAGTTGTGCCTCGCCGGAACACTCGACCCGGCGGTCGTGCGTGCAAGATCCTGCTCTGCGACCGCGGCGTCAACGCGCACATCGAGAAGGGCGCTATCGTCAAGGCCGCGGGCGGCGTCGGCATGGTGCTGGCGAACACCACGGCGAGCGGCGAGGAGCTCGTGGCCGACAGCCACCTCCTCCCGGCCATCGGCGATGTTTGGAACGGTAGAAAGAGGAATGTTGGGGAACGGAGGCCAGGGGAAACAAAATGACATAAAAATCCTCCTAGGGGATTGATTCCCCGGGGAAAAAAATTCTCCAACATCCAAACAAGCCTTATGGAGGTCGAGAGTCAAGAGCTCTGCCATGGCCGAGCAGATCCCGCGAGCTCCAGTAGCGAGACCATACCAGATGCTGCATCGTGAAGCCATCATAGATTCTGCCACTCCGGTAACGAGGCCATCTCAGTTGCTACATCGCGAGGTCATCGCAATCCGATCAAGCAGCATGTCGCTCGCAACGGCGGCTTCTAGATCTGGGTTGGAAGCTCGAGCTAGAGATAATGGGGTTCGAGAGGTGTGAGATGGAGACGACAGGCACTGGCGATGGGTGCGCGATGATAGGAGAGGCGTTGTTGGAGAAGCCCGCTTCACCAGCGAAGCAGAGAGTGGCCGGTGGACGCCATTTCTCGCCTTCTGGTAAGCACAGGCGACGAGGTGAGCACGAGCGAAAGAGACGAGGAAATTTTTTCACATGGTGGGAGAGACGATTCTTTTTAACCCGGGTATTACACAGGGTTTGGACGGGATTTTCCTCTCTCTCAGCTCTCCCAAACGCACCTCGAGCAAATCCGGGGAGGTTTTTCCACGGGAGAATTCTCCCCGGGGATTGGAGGGGGATCCCGATGGGGATCTGGCTTCCCAAACAGGCCCTTAGGGAGCTCCATTGCAACTCAGCTGCCTTTCATGCACTCTCTGTGGGTCAGGTGGTGACTGGTGATCCAATTTTGACCCACTTTTGTCGGGAAAAAAATGTGATCTCCTTGGGAGATCACTTCATTCTCCCTACGTCTCTTCCAGGTACATTCTTGTCAAGACGGTAACCAGTTTAATACGTCAAAATTCCGAATGCATTGTTGCCACGTAGCAACAGAGAAATAAACGATAATTGTCGTGACCATTGTTGCCTCCATGCCACTTAGCAACATAGGAAAGTAGAGAGACTAGGGAGGACCTATCCAATTTATGCTAGCTGGATCTGTCATCGATAATTGTCGTGATTATTGTCGCCTCCTTGCCTCATGTTGTCGTGGCCTTCATGCTAGACAGCCACCCCTGAGCCTCTATTTTGTCGCCAAAAGAATTGCCATTAATCCCAAACACTAGAGAGCTGTCCTTGAGCATTCGAGTTAGAGTGTCGCTCCTAAACACTTCGCCTACCCCATTGTATTATGTTGGTAACCTATGTCGACCCTGCCACCACTCGCTTGACCCGTGTGCCCGCCTGACAGCATGTGCAATCAACCGACACCTGGCCGCCCATGGAACCATGAGCATGCACCACCCACCTTAAAGCAACTGACCCAACAGGTCAGCATGGCTTGTTTGCTCCTTGCCTGCATGTGAGTGTGCTCGCAACACGACATTGCTGATGATCGTTGGACACTGGCTCAAAGTCTTATGTAGTGAGGAGGAGAGGTGAGAGTGCGAGGAGAAAGAGAATATAATCTCTAAATGACGAAAGCACCCCTCTTAGAATGCTTTTAGATATCATGTATCTATGGTCCCCGTGGTACCTTTTAATAAAATTGCTCTAAACATAGCACAAATTGTAATTCTTTGATCACATTATTTGGCACCACGATCTCTACTTCTAAGCGGAAGTGGTCAGTGCCTTGGATAAGTTCTCCAGAATGTTAGAAGATTTCACACTTTAGCCCCTATGATTTTTCCAGTTTCATGCATAGGTTCGACGATCTTTGCATTTAAGACCTTAAACTTTCTCAATTTTATACAAAGGTCTCGGTTTTCTTAAAATTTTCATAATCATACGCTAAATTTGCACCAACGCCACTGTCATCGGCGAGCAAAACTAAGGGCAAGAAAGTAACTATATGTATATTTATATCGTGCCTTTTTTCAGCTTAAATTTAAATTTAAAAATATCACTGAAAATTTGTTATTTCTTTGTCAAACCAAAAGTTGGTGCCCTTTGTAGTCAATTTTGCGAGGCCTTTAATAGTTCTTCTTAAATCTCTCAAATTAATTTTTATAATTTTTAGATTATTCAAGCATTCTATTAAAAACCCACAACTTTCTTATATTATAATTTACGGCCGGAGGATCAATACCTCGATGTTACTTCCAGTTCCATCTTTTATATGGCATGAAATCATCAATCCTTCTCTCCCTCCCGTTTTAGCAAGCAACAGATGCTGCAATGCCAGATGGACGGTGGCTCGAACTCTCTACAGCCATCTAACACCGCGGCAAGCCTGCAATCCTGCGAAGGAATCATCGATCGATCGAATTGCAGCCACAGGCGAGCTAGACGAGCTTCTGGCCAGCTCCAGCCCCACATGCTAATATATCCTGGCCACATGGAAGGCGTGCGACACTGATGATTTTTACCGTAGTTTTTACATTTTAGACCTCACTCGTGATCCATGCCAGGAGTCGGGACTGGCGCGCGATTTCCCCTCGGAAAATCAGCATGGACGGGGTCACGCTCGCGCACTCTTGTTTTGACCGAGATCTTTGGTGGTTTGGCAGGTTCTAGACAGCAACCATGCAAGCCGGCCAAACTTTCCTTCAGCTTCACATTTCGGTCTGTGGTTCACTTTCGATAGGGATTGCACGCTCGACGAAGGCGGTTTTTATGATTTGCTGCAGTAGTCATTAGTTTGTGAAATGGTATATTGATTTGTAAAATTGTATATCGTCTGATTTTCTCGGTAACACTGCTCTTCTCATATAGAATTAGAAATGAACGGTGCTTAAAAAGAAGTAAATGTATATCGGTCCATCCGTCCATGCTCCCGACATAATATTTGTTTAAATTATTGCAGTTTCTTTGAAATCTGAAGGTTATTCGAAATGTTTTAAATCAGTTTTGACTTTGTAAAGCTATGATTCAAAACAGTCAAAGTTATGTTTCATTTGATAAATCAAATATTTTTAATATGGGAGAACTGTTTTTTTTAATTAATTCTAACCTTAAAATCAAATGTTGGTACGAATACCAGCTCATTATGGTCTCCAACAGGATGCATCGAGAAAGCGGGTCGACCCCGGTCATTGATTACGATGTTTCTAGAAGACGATGACCACTGGAAATTGTTGGTGTGATGGATTAGAGCATGTAGTTGAAACAACAGTTGTCTTTAACTATTGTCATGTCACTTAGAGACAATACTAGAGATACCATATACAATGGTAGAGATGGATGCACGTTTTTGTAGGTAATTTGCTCACACACAAAGTTTATTAATTCTCGTGTAGAGTCGACTCTTGCATAAGACTAACTCCAACGGCTCAAAGCAAGTCAAAGGGCTCCTTAAAAGCTCCTCTCATTTTCCATATCAGCCTCATTTCTGGAAATCTCTATCTTCATCCTTAAATTTAGGGATTTTCTCTCCTCCCCTATTCTATTTTCTATTGGAGTGGGATTTTATATGTGTTGTTGGATAGTATAGAAACATAGAGAGAGTGTATAGGGGTTGTAATTTTAGTGGAACTATTCGAGATGACCTAATGTAAGTTAAATTTAGGAGATGAAGGTTAGAAAATGACTGCCAATAGGTTTCTATTTCATCATCTCAATTTGGAGAGGTTTTCATGCTCTGAGTTTAGGGATCTCTTATCTTATCCTCAAATTATTTTCTCTCACTTTCGGATGGATGAAAGTTTAGAGGATGCATTTAGAGATGATCACCAGGGAAAATTTGTAAGGGACCCTGTAATGCTTAGAACCTTTGGATTTGCATGTAGTCTTCCTAAAATTTGAATACAGGGGCTCCCTAAACTAGTCTACCAGGTCTCTTTTCAGCCTTTTCTATAGGGATTATCTCTCCTCCCTATTTATTTTCTACTGAAGAGAAAGTTTAGGGCTTATATATTGAATAGGGTAGAAATATAGAGAACAAACATGTTTAGGGAGTATCTACTGGGATCCGAATTTTATGGTAGAATTTGGGAATTGGGTTATTTATATGTGCAATTTTTAGATTAGGATGCGTTCATATGGATATGTCCCTAACATTTTGAGACTACATACAAGGGGGTAACATTGACTGTGACATGGTTTTCTTGTTTTTCGTTACTAAAATGTAACAAAACTGAGTTCTCTTGCTAACATTAAAAGTTATTATGGATAAATACCTTTTGTATCTATTATAGATGGTAGTATATTGAAACAACACAATTAGTAGAACATTTCCTTAAGGAAAAAACACAAGAAAAAATATAGAAAAAACCGTGATGAAATTTGTAAAATAAAAATCACTCATAATTAGCATTTCAAAATCAAAAACCAAAATTTAGAATTTTAAATACGATTTTTTTGCTCCTCAAATGTTAAGTCCTTAATATTTGGTATATGATATTCCAAATATTGTTCTCGGATTTTTTTCAAATGGCAAATGCGGGTTTCTTTTTCAAATATTTTGTGTATTGTAATTTTCTATTACAGTTTTATTTTATTGAAAATTAACATTTATAAAGAAACTTCCGATCATAGTAATATATTTAAAAGTAATGTTATCTTTGGTATCCCATGTAATGGCCTAGTTAATTGAAGAGAGCACCTTACAAGAGTTCGAAAAATGCACATTGTAACTGTGTTCCGGTAAATAATGCTCGTTTTAAGCATGTTATTGGAAATTCCACGAATCAACTTATATCCATCGGGATTTGATACAGCTACTTGTGAGCATTTTACTATTATTAACCAATTCCTTTTTTTTACAAATTTTGTACTCCCTCCAGTCACAAAAAGCGAACGAATGGTCAAACACGTGTCCAAAAGTCAACGACGACATCTTTTTGTGACCGGAGATAGTATTAGTTTAATATAAGTATTGAATACTCTTGTACATTTGTGGTATTGTGTTTATTCAAGTGATCCACTATAAAATTCTTTTTTTTATTGCCCTTATATCAATGAGACGTTGACTAGGAGAGCTAAATGAGTAAATTGGTTGCGTTGAAATGAACCTACTATTAACTTGGACTTCGAGATCGTTTATGTTATTTTTTGGAGCTTTTAGAGGTGGCTTTATGGCAAGAGGGAAACTAGACTAAAGTGAAATTATTTTTCTAGCAAGATAAGATTAAGACACTTTGAATATGATGTGAATCTTACTTTTTGTCCGCTTCTGGTTTGTGCATAGTAAAAAGATCGTAAAGCCAAATCGAACAGTATGTTATCTCAAAGTCATCTCTTAAGGGTATGTTTGGTTGTTGACTCATGCTAACATGGCTTGTATTAGTAGGGCGGAAAGTGGAAAGGCTCGGGCATGTTCGTGTTACGGGGCTAGCCTAGCTCAACTCGCTTGACTTCACAAGCTAGCAATGAGGCTTGGCTCAAGCTTGGCCAAAACTCGGGCTAGCTTACGAGGGCTTGAGAGTTCGTGAAGTCATGGTCGAGGTGTCAACCAAGAAGAGAGGAAGTGGTACCGGCCGAGAGAAGGAGTGGAAAGGGCGGCTACAAGGGCTAGGGACAGTGGTTGCGACAGGGAGGAGAAGGGGCAGCGATCGAGGGAGATGAGGAGGGGGGCCGAAGGAGAGATGGCAACAGTCAGAGGAAGTAAGGAGGATGACAAGTGAAGAGTGGGGGGTGGGGAGGGGTGGTGACCAGAGGCAGTGGGGTGTGGCGGTGAGTGGAAGTAGAGGGTTAGCAACTGAAGGAGGTTGGGAGGGGTGGCAACCAGAGGGGGTGAGGGGTGGCGTCAGGGGGAACTTCCTAGGAGATGAGAGGGGACGGGAAGGTTGGGACACATAAGAACGACACCCCTCCCCTCTGTAGTACAAGGTTAGATGGGGAAGGTTAGGGAGTGGATAAATGGGCCTGTTTTGTGAGCTGATGAATGGGTCTGAAGTAGTGCGTTGTGACTGTTTTGTGAGCTGATGAATGGGTCTGAAGTAGTGCGTTGTGATGGTTGGTGGCATTTACATGACCACACAAGCAACTAAGCCATGAGTGAGCTAGCCGTTGCTTGGCTCAGGCTTGTTAAAATAAAAGAGCTGAAAACGAGTTTGGTTTGGACTCATTTGCACATGATTTGGGCCAAAACCGAGCTAGGAACCAAGTCAAACCGGAGTTGCTTGCGAGCCTCAAGTTCAAATTCTCTGTGCAACCCAGATCTAGTCGTCTCGCTTGTCCTTGAACTCTTTCACGTTGCCACAGTCCTCGCTAGAGATCATTTGCAACATTGTCGTTGCAATGTGCTCATTTTTGCCATTGCAGAGCTTGCACATTGTTTCGTTGTCATCATATGCTTTTCCCACACGGCTCCACCATCCAGCTCCTCCACTTGGTAAAAAGTTAAATCCCATATTTTCGTCCTAGAACTCTACCCTAGTGCTCTCAAAACTTTTAATCAAACAAGACTAAATGTCATAAAATATGGAGCAGCTAGCTATTTAGCCTCTATTGGAATAAACCAGTAATACTAATCAGGATCAAAGTTCTGGACAAGATACGGGAGTCCGAAGCTAGCCACAAATGTCCGGACACGGCGATGACCAAACCAAACAGTACCAACTGCCATGCTACTGTTCTGCGCTTCTGACCCCGGCCCTGCCAAATGCAAACTGAACACACGGCCACGCCCCGACCCAAACTGACCACCCAATCAGCGCCAGCCTGCCCCTGCCAAGCGTGCGCCAGTGCCACGCCGGGCCGCCGCGCCCATCCAAAACCGAGGCACCAACCACCAACTGCACACTCAGCCGTGCGCGCCCACCATGCTCTCACAGCTAGGTGCGTCGGTACATTTGTCGGGATATCAACCACACGTCCGTGCAACAAATGAGGCCTAATCGGCTGATGTGAACGGCTGAAATAACTGAATTGTGAGAGTTTCTCGAGGTCCTATTCTTTTGAGCTAATTGGTACGGCTGAACAGCTGAACGGCTGAAATGAATCAATTTCGAGAGCTTCTTAAGTTAGTCTCGAGCTTCGAATCCATTTTGTTTGACTTGCTTTTTAAAGCGTTTGGACCAACCTTCAAAACAGTGAAAAAAGGACTAAAAAACTCAAAATATATGTCTTTTCAAAATTTAGATAAGTCGTTAAGCTGTTAAGCCGTTAAACTTTTCAAAATCGTTGCGTTGGGGTATTACTATAGCAAATTTGAGAGCCCTCGAAAAAAGATCTAAATATTAAAAAACAATTAAAATAGTTTTATCATCGTTGGAAGGAGTACTAAAAGCCACAAAAAATTATTACAAATTATCACAACATATAGACTATATATAAAAAAATTGATACAATAATATGCAACAATACATAACACTGAAAAGAACAAGGTCTAAGTTGAAAAAAAAAATGACCTTATATGTGCACATGAAACCACTACATATGATTTGTGATTCGCGAACTTTACGTAGTTGTGTATATATCGGGAGAATCCTAGCTCCTAAATTAGTGACATCCAAATTCAATTCAACTTCATGTAGTTGTGTATACATTTTTCCATGCCTCATTAGTTGTACCACTATCAACAATACATATTTCCTCCATATCAGTAATCAATTGCTACAATCAGAACAATATGCATGCTGTTGTGATTAATAGGTAATAATTATAAAAATGCATGCGTAGTATAGTTTATAATTATGTCTAAGACGCAAAAACAACGATCCTCCCTTAGATCGGAATTCCCTGCAGTCAAATGCATAGGTCACTAACAAGTGGACCTAAGGTATGGAGCGGCCTATATGTGAGTGGCGACTTTATCATACACTAGGTATAGAACAATAATACTGTTTTCTTAGAACAATTATAATTATAAAGATATTTATACCTAAGAAGATACACGCACAAACTTAGGTATGCATATACTAGCACTGTAGGGATATTTTTAAAATAAAATTTGGATTTTTAAGCATCTAGAATTGGGGGCGTTACATTAACTCGGTCGGAAATTCGGAATCCACCCCTATGCCGGGGCAGCTTGCGCGCGTGGAACACCGCTCCCGCGTTTATATATAGCAAGCCATGTGGATGATTGGCCCCCCAAATTTAGCAAGCGGGCGAGACCGAGGGGGGCAGCGAGGCGCGAGACGCCGCGAGCCACAGCAAGGAGGAAGCTTGGGGAAGAAAATAAAGGCAAGGCCCGGGGGCGCCACCGCTCCTCCTCCACCTCCTTTCCATTCCTCTTCTTGCCGCCCCACAAGAAGAGGGATAGGAGAGGGGGGAGCTAGCTCGCCGGCCGGCCAGCCACAGCCAGCCGCGCGCGCCGCCGCCGTCGTTGCCTTATCTGTGTAGGATTGGACGCTGCGAGCGGGGCGGGCCTGTGGCTGGGGCTGGTAGCCGGAGGCGGAGGCAGGGGGGATGGCGAGGTTCATCCTGAGCCTGGTGGAGCTCGGGATCAGCGCGATGGTGCACCTGCTCTTCGGCGTGTACGTCTTCAGCACGGCCGTGGCCGCGGACATCTCGCAGGTGGCGGCGGCGTCCGGGTGCCTGCTGCGGCGCCCGGCCGCGGGGCTCGTCAACGTCGCCACGGCGGGGGAGGAGGACGAGCGGAGGGGCGCCGCGCCCGTCGTGCTCGACGGCTCACCGCCGCCCATCGTCCTCGTCCACGGCATCTTCGGCTTCGGCAAGGGGGTACGTACGGTGGCGCGGTTGTGTTCGGTGAAATGCCGCGGAGGCGTGCTCACGCGCTTGTTTCCTCTTCCTGCAGAGGCTCGGGGGCCTGTCCTACTTCGCCGGCGCCGAGAAGAAGGACGACCGCGTGCTCGTGCCGGATTTGGGGTCGCTCACGAGCATTCATGACAGGTCGGTTGGTGCGAAAAGCAGTAAAGCTCCGCGATCATACACACCCAAAAAAAAAACTCCGTTTGGTGGTTAGCCACTTCTTTAATCATGATGGATTATCTTAAAATTTTGCTGCTTGTAATTTGGTATCTCTTGGTACTTGTGAAAAGTATAAGTATAACGTATCTTACATTTGATTGTTGGGAAATCTGGTGGTTCTTGGCTCTGCAGAGCGCGCGAGCTGTTCTACTACCTCAAGGGAGGGCAGGTGGACTACGACCAGGAACACAGCAAGGTTTACGGCCACGCGCGGTTCGGGAGGATCTACGATACAGGTTAAGATCTTTAAGAACATAAACCATTGTTGTGTCGTTGCACTAGTTTTAATCTTTAGAGTTTTCTAATTTGGGCGCAGGGCATTACCCGGTTTGGGACGAGCAAAACCCGGTGCACTTCGTGGGGCACTCGGCCGGCGTTCAGGTTGTGAGGGTGCTGCATCAGATGCTTGCCGACAAGGTATGCGGGAGATTTCAGAATTTACTCAAATGGTAGAATGATCATGCTTATCCTGTGCTTCCTTGAGGGGCGATTCTTGTGATTTGGAGTACATGCTCAAAGCGCCCAAATTAGGATCATTGCCATTGCATGAAGGTTTGGTTAATTGGGGCCTTCTGTTAAAGCGCTTTTGAAGGAATGCAATGCTCCAATAATCTGTTTTTAGTGTGGCCAACACCCGTAACGTATACTTAATTTGTATTTTTTAGAAGAAAACTTCTCCGGTGTTTGCGAATAATATGGACCGTCCATCCCTTCGGATCGGACAATGCACGGTAATAGGTACGAAGGCAAAGGTACAAAGGTACCGACGGAGGTACACGGGTACGGAGGGTAACCAGGTCATTTCACATCAAATTAATTAGGGGCAAAGCTGCCTTCTCCCTGTCGCTAGGTGTGCCCTGCGGCGTCGTCGCGCCGACGCCAAAGATGGACGGCACGGCCTTCTGCTTGTCGACGTTGATCGCCAGCATCAGCGAGCAGGGGTCGTCTTCGGTGTCCTCCTCGGCGGGGCTGCCGGCGCCGTCGGCGGCACACGGTGGCGGGTCTTGGAACGACTGCAGGTACGACATCGGCGAGCCGCAGGGGTCGGCGACAACGGGGTAGTACCACGCACAGGGCGGTGCCGGCTGGGGCGGCTGCAGGCAGAGCGACGCTGGGGCGCCCCCGTCCTCATACCCCGGCCGCCATGAGCCCCACACGTATGGCATCGGCACTGCCGGCAGCGCGTCGTACATGAAGCTCGCGTGCGCCAACGCCGCCGCGCACTGCAGCCCTCCTCCCTGCTGCTGCGCCGGCGGCGACGTGTCCATGGCCATGGCCGCCGGTGCCGACGCCGACGCCTTCTTGACCGTCTTCGCCACCTGCATAGAAACACATCCACGATCATTCTCACGTGGTCATCTGTGCAAGAACAGGCTAGAACACCCGTGTACGCAGCCGAATCCCACAAAACCTTCCAAGAAGAAAGGTCGCGTCTTTTTAAGAGATTCGATTCTATTCGGTGAATCAACGCCAAGAACGGCGAAGGTTTTGAGTTAAAACCGAATCAATTTGGGAGAGATAAGTCACGGGAGAGATAATCAGATCGGATTACTCACTAATCCTCAACTAATTACCCAACTGCCACTCGTTACAAATTTTTCACTTCCCTAAGTGTCCTTCTATGATCGACGGTCCACGTCGAGGTACCACTAGGTACCTCGCAAACACCGTAGATGTTATCTGGCAGTACACTTTACCAAGTAAATTGGGCATTCTTGTTTGATTACATGCACCTTTGTTGCCTGTTGGCTTTATGCATGTAGCATTCTGGTTTTGCTTGTTGCATGTCTGTGCCGGCAGCTCGGTGGCATGTTGTTGTGTTACGAAACATGAGAGCCTTCCCTAGCTTTCCCAGGGAATATAATTCTAATATACATTGTTCGGTGCTAATACCAGGCTTTCCCTGGGCATGATACTTCTGAAGATTGGATTTTGAGCCTTACTTCCTTGTCCGGTGCGCTTAACGGAACCACAAGAACTTACTACGATGGCATGCTGTAAGTGTTGTCCAAAACTCGTGTAGATAAAACGAATAATTTGTTTCCATCCTGATTTCTGTCTCCTTACATTTTTTATCTTGTTTCATTACCTTGTTGCTTTCAGCGCCGAGGATGGGAGATCCATGAAATCAATTAGTCTTCTCCAGCTCTGCCGGCTTGGAGTCATTGTCTATGATTGGCTTGACATCCCTTGGCTGAAGAACTACTACAACTT
Source organism: Raddia distichophylla (assembly GCA_005191435.1). Classification (NCBI taxonomy): domain Eukaryota; kingdom Viridiplantae; phylum Streptophyta; class Magnoliopsida; order Poales; family Poaceae; genus Raddia; species Raddia distichophylla. The sequence continues at coordinate 551,142 of SPJY01021409.1, forward strand.
TGGTTTCGACCACTTTGAGATGTCTTGGAGGAAAGTAGGCTTTTCTGGTCTGATTGGTCTACTGCTGGGGCACACCGGGCCATTTGCCTCGGGCGATTGGATTCTTCCTGACCTCACACTCCAAGGATCTCTAAAACTCAACTCTACTTTGAGGACCTTTCCCAACACATTCTACTTCAGCTATGCTACCAAGAGAACAAGAAAGCTATTTGGAATCACAGTGCCTTCGAGCGTCCTTGGAATCCACCCAATGCTCTTTCTCAGAGTCCTCCAGATGTGTATGTGGCGACACCCTCAAAATGCACCTCTACCTTACAAAGGATACAGGTGAATTCTCTGCTCCCAGCCAACTACGTTACAGTGCTTACTATTATTTTTTAGTGCATGTTCTTATATGCTGGTTGTTGATGATACGCAGGGATGAAGATTGGGAAGATAATGATGGGGCTTTGAACACAATCTCCATGACACACCCTCGCTTTCCTATAGAGCATCCAAACCGTTTTGTAGTGGATGATTCTGACTGCCATCCTTTGCAACCTGGGATATGGTTAGTATTCGGATTCAGGGTCTTGTTTTAAGTTGCTTGGTGGAAATTGCTAGTTTTATTGTACTTTTTTCAACAAACAACCACAACTTTGCATGCAATTGTTTTAAAAAATATTGGGTCGGTTAGACACTGAATCAGGCATAAAGAAATTTTACATAATTATTGTGCTGCATAAATAGAAAACGCTGTGCTTACCTAATTGCCCATCGATTATGCAGGTATTACAAGATTATTGAAGCTGATCACATTCTTTTCATTGTAAATCGGGAAAGAGCAGGGGTGCAGTTTGATGTGCTGTACGATGGCATTTTCCAGCGCTGCAGAAAACATGCATTTAGGAAGAGCCCCCCTACTGTACCAAACGAAACAAATCAATAGCAGATCACCCAAAGCATTCTTGGTAGTAGAGAGGAAGAAACAAGCGGCCATGGTGCTTTTTTTCTCTTCTCTTCATCTCCAACCTCCATGTAGATGTAACTTCAATTGTAAACTGTAAATTACATTGTTCATTTGATGAACATTGCATACATCTCCGGTCTAGGGAAGTTCATGGTGAGTGTTTAGCACTGAAATATTGCGCCTACCATACTTGATCTTCATGTCCTTGCAGTACAATGCAGGAAAGAAGCTTGCACAAGGCTTGCTTTTCTATGTTTTATTGTTCATAGAAGTCAGCACGGGATTATGGATGAACACCAGCATTTGTATAGGACCTGAATGGGGGTTGTCGAGATTAACTCACATATATCACAAAAAGTGGCCTGTACATACTTTGTGATAGCAATAGTTTGATGGGAAAAGTGGTTTATGATTGCATTTGGAAGCCATATTTGTGTTCGAATGTCAAGTGTTGTATATATTTGTTTTAGCTGTACAGCTCCTCATGTGCTGCCTGTATTGTCAATGACTGTTATCCATACCAACAAACACAGCCTTGTTTGCCTGGATCGCCAAACAAGCAAGTTTCTACATCGGATTCATAAGTTGAACAGATTTTTCAGCTAATTTGTACCAAGCTTTTCTAGCGGTTTCGATGTCGTCAGGCCGGTCTCCCACTGGTCTCAGCCTTCGCTTCGCCGTTCCCGCTTATAATGGCTTGTGTGACAGCATGAACAGTGAGAGAATGATTGGCATCAGTTTTAATCATCATTCGTGTTTCGTGCACATATCCATAAACTGACACTTTGTTGGTAGATGCTTTCAGAGAGGAACAAATGATGAAACTGATATATACCTAATCTTTAAACTAGTACAGCTTCTGCCTCGACAAGTACAGTTACAAGACGCACAAATTAGGTTTATGCATGCTCATATGGCCATATCCTACGGCTTTGTTAGTGAACTAACTATGCTTACGCGTTTGTGTCGTATGACATTAGTTTCATAAGACACAAACGTATTTTGAATTTTTTTAAGTTTTTTTTTGTGTTTTTTTATTTATTTTCTAGAATTTATACTATTTTTAATTCATTTTATGGAATTCAATACAGATGTCAAAATTTAAATTTGAATTTTTAAAAGAATGCACGAGAAAACCTTATGTTTTCTCGCTAAAATCGGACAATTTCCCATGAAAACTAGCGATTTCCAAACACAAAACAAACTAAACGATTTCCCTACTTGATTTCTCGTTCAAACGGAACAATTCCACAGTGAAACTAGACGATTTTTTGAGAACCCTAGTGAATTTCCTTCACCCGCTCCATTCAATTTAAACTTCATATTAAAAAAAATCAATTTTTAAAGGAAAAAAAATGAGGCCAAGCATTTCGGACGAAACCAGGACATGAAACCGTGCTCCACGGTCTCGCCGGTTACTGAACATGCATGTGGCCTGGTGTAGCAAGTACATAAATGGAGTCCACTTCAGTGTAAGCATCAACAATTGAAAAATGGACAGACAAGATGAAACAAGCAAACTTTGCCTACAAAGGCAAAGGGATATGGACCCCTGCTGGCCATCTTCCATATATTCGATCATACACGCGCATCAAGCTATGCCTCAATTTCATGGTAAACATATGGTACAGATTACAGAGGAAGCAACATGGTTAATCTAGTTTAATATAAACTATGATGAGGAGTCGCTAGATAAGTACCTCTTTACTGGTGCAGCAAGAACCCCTACGCTACGTGGATGGAAAAGAACAACACAAGCTGTGAAACACAATACAGCAGCAACTACCACGGTAGCGACAAGTCGCATTCTCATGGCACCACCAGGAAAAGTAGCAACCATGGGGGGGTTAAGCCATCTAGCATTCGTCTCAGGGTCGCAGCGTTGCCTGTGTGTGACAACTCTAGTCACAAGGGGCACGCTTCCTTCCTCTTCACAATTTCCATTGGTCGAATGCAAATCATATTCATCGCTGGCACCAGTATTCTGCAAAATATTCCAAATACACTATTTCAGTACTTCAGGTTATCAGATGCAGATCGAAAAATGATGGAACAAAAGGTGCTATTACAAAACATCAAAGGGAAAAATTCAGCATCTGTGCTGCTAAGTTATTTTAACACTTCAATAAAAAGCAAAAGAGTTTCTATAAATAACCACAAAAATTGTTATCTTGTTCAACCAAATAATCAGCAACGGAGCAACCAAACAGGACTCACTCACTTCCACAGATAATTCACAATATTTATTCTACATAAATAACCACAAATGGTCATGTAACTAGGAATCCATTTTCAAGTCTAGCACTGAGCTACTTCAAATAAGTTGTCGCTAGTAGTCAGAATCATGATTTCCCCTGATTTTCTGTGGTGCTGACCACGACTTGCCTGTTTGTAGTAGGGCACAATCATAATGAAACTGATGGTTAAATTTAGTTTAACAAAAGCAAACATTTTCAATAAAACCATATTTGATCATTAAACCTCCTAAAATTCTTCAAATTCACTTGCTTATCAAAACACAAATGCAAACATAAACAGAAAAATTCTGGTCTAGCTGAGATCAGGAGATATTAGGAATATTCAGTTTCTAAGTAATGAAATGAGATCAGGAGACCAAGTGGATAATTAAACCAACACAACATTTTAGAGCAAAACGATAATCCATGATTATGTCTCTCTTAGGAACCTAAAATCAAGCAATTAATGAGTACGCACCAATTGTCAACCAAACCATTCATGGTTATATATATTTTTTACCAAGATATTCATGGTTATGTTTCTATTACGAACTAAAATCAAGCAATTAATGACTATGCAGCGATTGTTAACCATACTTTTATTTAGACTTGCATATGTGATATGTACAACATTGGAGACCAGCCTGGTAAGAAGAGCTTATGCCCAGAGCCTGAAACCAGTGCAGGTTCTATAAAGCAATGTTTGCAAGAGACATCCTACAAAGTTTCTATTTTTAACGAAGTCAAAGATGCCAATCAGGCACATCATGTCTACTTTAATTATCGCCAATATTAGTTTGCCCATAATAACACTTACATCTTTAGCAAGTGGCACACAGGTGCTTAATTTTTGCTGATTTGGAGCAATATTGTTACCCAATCTTGTTTCAACTGTTTTCTCATCATGTTTAGCTCTGTCCCTAACAATGCTTCGAGCATGTCCTACATATCCAACAAATGCTGTAACATGATCTTCCAACCACCCCCTTTCCAAGTTGGAAAGAATCTCACAGCCTATAATGCTGTCCAATGACTTCACAATTATTTCCAGAACACCGATAAAATCATTCTGCATCAAAAACTTTAACACACATATCCATCGCTGGATATTTGTTATACTTAGTGCATATTTAAATTCGTCTGGAGAAGGCTTCTTTATTAGCCATCCAATGTCCATAAGGAATCCTGACATTGCAGTATGTTGAAGTTCCCGGTTATCACAAGGATAAGAAGTGGCACCAGAGAACTCTCCGGATACACTATTGTATGAAGAACCACAAAGAACATCCTGTATCCTCTCTAGTTCAAAACATAATTGTTTGCTTCCAAAAAGTATAGGAACAAAATTTGACAGCCCAAACATGTTTTCCACCTGCAAAACAAAATTCACATAACTAAAAAAAATAAACTACGATCATCATATACAGCTACAGAAGTTAAAGAATGATAACTTAATTCAGAACACCATACTGCAATTGAATGAAAGTACTTGTACATGGATTTATATTCCTATATTTTTAGTGCCTAAAACATATTAGGCCAGCAGAATAAGAGTACATCTTTGATGAAATGCAGGTACTTTAGTTAAGACTGCATATATATATATTTACATTTTGTTAATCATCAGATGACTGATTTTTAGAGAAGTCTCAGTCGATTTTCTCACATATCTAGATGCTTCCATGGATCTTTTATGTGCCCTATGGAGGTGTCTGATCTATGGCCAGGAAGTCGACTAAGAGTTAAATAACTCTCATGTCAAGCCGGTCCCTTATATTTAAACATATAAGAAGACACATATTATATAAATTTTCAAATGGGAATTGAAAATAAGTATAAACTATGACTTCATTGTGTTTTTCACCTCTTAACCTGTATCTTTTGCCTCATATTTTGTAATACTAGTCTTTTTTGCTTTTCCTTCTAGCACAGTGCACATATAATCATATTTTTCAACTTGTGTGGATGCAGGTGAGTGTGTGTGTGTGTGTGATGGGGGTGGAGGGGGGCATTGGTGCTGCAAACACCCTACGGCTGTACGGCATATGCATAAGAAGATTATCTACAATCGCCAAACAGTCTCGCACCGTGCTATGAAACAACGTTTGCGGTATGCCCAGTGCAACCTTTGTAATTCTCTTTTTCGTCTACATTGCTAGCTTGGGGCACCATTGTCGTTCTTAAAATAGTTTCACCAAGTCGTATGAAGTTGGTATTCATTGTTCTATTGCACGATTAACTCAAGTTGTAATGTTGTATGACATAGGCGTAAAAATAGTGTCCACTGTTAAGTTTAGAGAGAGGGAGTGTGTGCAATGGTTAGTTGTATTAAACAGCCCAATAGGGAATGTATAGAGTACAAGAGCGAACCCTACCGATGGGAAAGGACCTAACTAATCCTAGAATACACTAATGACTATGATACTCTTAACATCGCCCCGCCCCC
>SPJY01021409.1:556814-710815 GCA_005191435.1 Raddia distichophylla
CCCACCCTAATAAAGAGAAGATCCAAAGTCCAAGTCTTGTGATGTCGTCGAAATGTGCATCTCAGGGAAAATATGTTGAATTCCATTTTGACTCATCCATCTGGTGTAACTACAGTCGACGAGGCATGACCTGAGGAAAAGTAGCGCGGATTGTAGCCTTGAAGGCATCATCATGAAGGAGAGCATGATGCATCACAACAAAGGGAGGGACGCGACGAGGACCAAGGAGCGGCAACTGGGAAACCAAAGCCAAGTCTTTGTGGAGACAAAGACTTCTACAATCTGCAAGGAACTCCAATGGTGTTATCCATGTCAGGAAAGGACAGCCAGGAGGATCGAGCATGAGTGGAGTGAAGGTGGCAAAATAGAGAGTGGTCAAATCAAGCCGAGGAAGAAGCTAGAGGCATAGCAGCACTAACCACAACCATGGAAGGCATCATCACGCAAAGAAGAATGTGATGTGTCATGAAGAGACCATGACATCCAGAAGATCAAGGCACAGTAGTAGCTGCCATGGGAAAAGGAAGGAGATAGCAAAGAATCTGCTAATTTGATGCCGGAATGATGAACTCGCACGCCATTGACGAACTGAGACAGGAGCAGACGACTTGGATGGACTCAACGGAAGCAAAAGGAAAAGACACAAGGATACAAGCAGCAAGATGCAAGCAGCAAGGACAGCGAGCAGTGGCAATAGCAAAATGGCAATGGCATGAAGCTCGAGATGGTCCATGGCCAGAATGTGGAGCAACGGTGCTAGACCGCACGGATAGTGCTCCATGATGGCTGCTAGAGCAAGGAGCAAAGTGGAGCAGAGGCATTGGAGGTGACTCATCCAAAGGCGACGCTGGAGCAGGATGAAGAGTGACGGCCGGAGCACAAGATGTTGTGGAGGAGACCAACCAAACTTGAGGAGGCGCGACAGCGGCGCTGGGCGAGATGGCCAGGCGTAGGAGACGGTGTTGGAGGAAGCTCGTGCAGGCCTGATCATCGTCGAGCACAGCGGCAACGCTTTTGGAGAACGGATACAGCAAGGAGTCGCACAGATTTGGGCCGGAGAGGACGCGTCGAGCAGTTCAAAGGTAGGCCCAACCTTGGAGGACCAAGAGGGTCGGCCTGGACAAAGAGTGATGTGGATTGTGCTAGTTAAGGTGGTGCGACCAACCGGAGCTGAGGGCAGCGTGATCAAACTGGTGGCCCAACTTCGAGCAGCCGGAGGCGGCCCAAGGAAAAGACAGACTGGCCCGAGGAAAAGACACTCTGACGGCGGGGGCACTAGGGAGCCACGGGTGCCGTCAACGTGGATGAGGAAGCCGTGCCCCTCCCAGATCTGTCGGTGGGCTCTCTTCCACGGCCCCCACAACGACGACGGTCTCCCCCACAGCCCCACGGCGGCGGGCAACGGAGCTGAGGGCAGCGCATTCTGACTGGTGTGCCCAACTTCCAGCAGTTGAAGGCAGCCCAAGGTGAAGACCGACCGACAGCAGTGGCGCTGGCAAGCCACGAGCGCTATCAGCGTGAATGAGGAAGCCAGCAGTGGTGCCAGTCCTATATCCGTCGGTGGGCTCTCTCCCACAGCCCCCACAACGACGACGGTCCCCACCATGGCCCCACGGCGTCGAGCAACAGTGGTGGATGTGCGCTCAAGGCAAAGCTCGGGGCGAGGTCGTTAACGACCGCCCTAGGCTGAGCCAGAGCAGATCTAGTCTGACCAAGTCAAATCTCGAGTAGGAGCAACCGGTTCCAGCTTGGAGCTTGCTTAAGGAAGAAGTGAGGCTATGTGCTGAAGACTTGAGCAAGCAAACTCGGCGAGGAGAGATCGAAACCGGATTGGGAGAGGTGGCGGCCGGATCTAGATTAGAGGTAGTCGAGGGCTGCTACTGCTGCGCTTGAAAAAAGAACGCAAAGGAGGAGACTGCTGCTGCGCTTGAGTAAGAAGAGAGGCTACAGGGAAGAAGGCCGGAGTAAAACCAAGAGCCCAATCCCCGGGAGTGGAGCGAGCTCTTCCCGAGGGCGAGCGGTAGCACAAGATGGCCAGCGGTAAGCTAGGATCTATGCTTTAATACCTTGTTAAGTTTAGAGAGACGAAGTGTGTGAAATGGTTGGCTGTATTAAACAACCCAATAGGGCGAAATATAGAGTATGAGTGAACCCTAGAGATGAAAAAGGAACTAACTACCCCTACAATACACAAATGACTACAATACTCTTTAACACCCATGAGCATCAGTTGTAATGCCCCATAGTCAGTTTTTTTCCTTTTTTGAAAGAGCGCATATCATACCATGTTCCAAATCTATGCTTTTTCTGAAAGTGCACAAGCCAAAATAGTTCATATGAACTTAAAGTTATAAATCCATGTCTGCTATAAAGGAGCTAACATTTCTTGATAGCTTAAATGAGAAACCACTCCAATAACAGACTGTTTGGGGTGACTTAAGCTTAAGTGACCTAAACGGGCTCTCTATCAATTTTGTAAGAATGTGCAAAGTGTATCACAGAATTGTGCACACTCACCACTGTCCATATAGGACTGCAAATGCATCATAATTAATATAAAGCCAAATATGTAAAAGCCTACATGGATGTCACTAGAAAAAATATAATGTGAATTAGTATGCACCAGACTATCAAGTATGGAGGAAATTTGATATGTTCTGCCAAACGCGATAGTTGCTTACTTCAACAAATGCAGGTCCATGAGTATCTGGCTTTGATTGAGAGATGTTTATTCGAAAGAGTTCACGTTGAGATCCAAGTATAGGATCACCATTTTCAACACAAGTAAAGGTCTCATGAGACGTTAAACGGCAACAATCATGCTTCAGATAATCCCCATCAAATGACAGAAGCGATCTGCATGAATACAAACACAATGAAATCAAACACTGATAGAGCACTGACTAGCAAAAGAAGCCATAAAGATTAAAAAGCTACCAGCCAAGATATAGCTTCTCTACAAGAATAAGGTCTCACCTTCACTCTATGCATATTTGCAAACATAGATGCATAAGTGCATAATTCATAAACATGGAAGTACATTGCTGAACCACCAGATTACTGGAGTGTTTACGCAGTGCAGATGACCAAGAAAAGACAACAATGTTTTCATTAGATCAATAGAGATAGAAAGGAAAGGCAGATCAATATAGAAGACCAGGCTAGCACTACAGTTTTGGTGTCATAATAAAGAATGGCACAGTTAACGCTTCCAAGGTAACAACACAATTCACAAATCTCCACCATCTATTTCTGGTAAATTTTGGCTTGGTTCTATTTTCAAGTACAAATAAGGGCACGTCCAATACCATTTTTTATCTCCACTAAAATGTCTTTGCATGAACAAATGTACTCCCTCCAGTTTCATAATACTTGTCGTTTTAGACATTGACACGGTCTTTAAAATACAACTTTGACCATCAATTACTAATAAAATATATCTACAAAATCCACAAAACCATGATATTGTGAAAGTATTTATCAGGACAAATTTATAGGTACGGTTTTAATGTACACAATCCAAATAGTTTGAAAGATTTTTATGAATAAAGTTTTAAAACTTTGACTTAGGACAAACTTAAAATGACAAGTATTATGAAACTAGAGGGAGTATTAAATTGCATATTGACGCCATTTTGCGTTCATGTTCATAATTATTTCTCCAAGGTATTTAAAATAATTGTGTTTCCAAATTGCTAGAAATAATCTAAAACCTAAGAGTGGATAGTCAAAACGTGATCAACTAATGAGGTTACCAAAAATAAAACACAAGGATCTTAGAAAATCAAGTGCATCTGCAAAATGGCTTTGATCTCCTAGTACATCGAGTTTTTTTTCCTCGTAAACATAACCAAGCAACAAGCCTCACATTTCATGATTAAAAAAAATAGGTAGCATACATCATTTGGTTCAGAATATTTCTTAGGAAAAAGTCTACTTTACCCCTTGAACTATCGACCTAAGTGCACTTAACCCTCTGATTTAAAAAAACCAGGTATTCTAGCCCCTGAATTATTTTAACTAGCGCATTTAACCCCCCGCAGGCGGTTTTTGGAGCAGTATTGCCACAGACAATTATTTTGCCACATAAGCAGCTCACATGTAATATCATTTCTTAATGGATTTTCTTGCTATAGGACCCACGTGCCATCTCCTCTCCCTCTCCCTCAATTTTTGCCCAAAGAAATGAACGGATCTCCCCCAAATTAATGAATTAAACAACGTTTTGCTACCTATATAAAAAAGGAAAATATTGAAAAATTGTGTCATGTTCATGGTCAGATTTGGGAGAAAATTTGAAACCGATCTTTTTAACCCAACGAATGAGCATTGAACCAAACCTGATTCCGTTATAAGGTACTGCGAATGGGATGAAAAAAATCACTAAAGATTCTGATCAACAACCAATTTTCTGGGGAAAAAATTAGATCGGAAATTAATTTCATCCATGATACAGATCTCAGCTCGTCAGCGGTGAGGTAGTTGGCGGCCAGCATCACTTCCAAGTTCGAACAGCGGCGTCCTGTCCAGCTTCCGCAAGAACTCAGCCCTGCCACCGTCCTCGACCCCGACTGATGCGCGACAGCCACGTCCACCTCGAACACCTCCCTGTCAGAGAAGAGCAGGGTAATCTTCTCTTCCTCCTCCTGCTGCATGGAGGCAGTGGTGGCTCTAGCGGTGCTGGTTGCGCCGTTGCGGCGGCAGCGGTTATCTCGGTGCAGGTCAATGCCATGGCCCAACCGCCAATGGTAGTCAGGACATGAATGTAGGAGGCTTGAAGAGACCCTATGGGTGGCAGGAGAATAAAGTGAAATTGTGGCTTAAGTCCAATTGACATTGGGGAAATCGTAGCACCGTCGTAGGAAGGAAAGGGCGGTACAGCTGTCAGGGAATGATTCATGGGGATGAGGGGAGGCAGGGTCGTCGTGGGTCATTGTGGGGGGAGGGAGCTGGAGGAGTTTTGCAGGGAGGGAGGATGTGGGTGGCGGGATGGCGGCGCTGCTCGGCGAGAGGTGGAAGTGAGAAAGAAGAGGAAGATGCAGGAAATAGGCAGAGGGAGAGATGATATACGTGTCTCAGTGCAAAAAAAAATGATTATGAAAGAAATGCTACATGTGTTGCCTAGTTTTCCAGATTAAGGGGTTAAGTGCACCTAGGTCAATAGTTCAGGGGGTGAAGAGACTTTTTCATATTTCCTATATACTGCTACTCCCTCCTCCAGTCATAGATTCATGTCAATGGGAAGTGTGAGATCAAACATTAACCTTTGTCCTATGATATATCCCCCCTACCCAATCCCTACATTTCTCTCTTATATTTTACTCTCACCCTACTGCTACAGTAATGAGGCCAGAATGGGGCTACCATTACGCTTGCCCTTACAAACTTGCTGTAATAAAAACAAAGATCAAATTTAAACAAGAATTAGTGGCAAGGGACATACACCTTGTAAAGCATGACATAGATGTACCAATAAAAGTTTTCAAATAGAAATGTTGTATCACTGTTAAGCAAACTCTCATGTCATGGCATATGTCATACCTGAATTTAGGATGATCAAGAGAACTTCCACAGAGGAAGAGTTCGATAGGTTTTCCTACTTCAAACCAAGTTGGATGAACATAATGGATCCTGGGGGCTTGTACCTCTAATCTGGTACTTGTCAATGTGGCTCCATCTAAATAGTCATAAAAATCCTCAATTATAAGTCGAGTAATTTTCTCATGAAAATAGAAGGTGCAGTTAGCTATACAGTTAAATGAAATAACCTCCCACATTAATTAAGAAAGATTCAGTTGTTTGAATATGGCATACATGTTTCTACATTCAGTTGTTTGAATATGGCATACATGTTTCTACAGACTAAACTATACATTCGGTGAAAGAAATCTTGCATCAAACAATTAAAAACCCATGGATTTATCTACCCATGAAAAATAGTCCTATGTACTGACTGGAAAATTCTTGTGGGTAGATGCATAATTCAAAGGGTCTACATCATGCAGTAGCATATACAAAATTCTTGTGGGTAGATGCATAATTCAAAGGGTCTACATCATGCAGTAGCATATACAGACCATTTTAGATTTTCAAGTCCAATTGGAACCAGCAATTATAACCAGGAGTATGTTGATTAACATCAGCATACAGTATATTTTTTTTAAAGGACATACTGTATATATACAATACAGAAATAATATAGTTCAAGGATGATGATGTGATGTAGAAACAATATGGTTAGTGTATGATTGTCTATGTAAATATGTAATGGAATAAAAAGTTATGTGGTACACACCTTTCAATACTTGAAATATCACGTTATGTACATGAATAAAGAAGGCCCCTTTACCCAACAGAAGACTGTTCGGAGCATTTACCAAGTTTCTGAGAAGATTTTCGGCATCTTCTGACAACTGTAAAAAAGCAGATGCAACTTGGGTATTATAGAGAACGAGGTAGGGTTGACTGTATACATACCAGGTGTCATAAATAACCGATTTGGAATTGGTTATAGCCAGCGCGACTGGACCAAGTCCAAGCCCATGCCGGACCAACTTCAGTCCAGCACAACAAGGGACTAGGCCCATGGCGTAGGAGAGGGTTGTTAGTTACTTTATATATCTAATTATATTTCCTAGTATTCAGATTCCTATAATAGTTGTACAGCCTTGGCCCGGCTATAAATAGGCAAGAGTTTTGATGAATAAAGTAAGCAATATTAGGGTTTATCCCTCCTTTGTCCTGCCCGGGTGATTGGAGAGCCGCCGCCTCTTCTCATCCGTGCAAGACAGCATCTATCTCCCCAATTCCCCCGCACCGTGACACCAGGACTGGGAATGGTGTTATAATTTGCAGCTCATAATTTTACAAAGTAAAAGATCTTTTAGTTCCTATGCTTGGTAGCATAGTCATAATTCAGATTCATTAAAAAAATCATCATTTGATTGAACTAGTTGAAATATTGAAGTTTGCCTCTATTAATAAAAAAGAAGTCTTGATGTTTTTGCATTACCGAAATATACCTTGTCCCACATATGTTGCGGCATTGCAATAAATACAGTTAAAATTGTACAGCCAGGACGAATGTAGCCCTCCAATTCAACAGGCATGCTTGACAACCATTCAAATATCTGCAAATTTCAAATGTAGCAACGGCTCAGTCTCTGAAACCAAATTGTTTGAGCTGCAAATACTATCGTGTGATGGAAATTTACGTACTTGGTGGCGTAAGCGTCGAGGAAATTCTGCTGGGTTCCAGTCATACAACTTGAATGAAATACGTCCTGTAGGACACTAGAATGGATGATACAACATTACTACGACCATTACATAGAGAGCAAAAATGAAAGGTCACATCAAACTAAAAAGACTGATAATGCATATCAATCATAAACAGCTTTGCCAGAACAAAGAAACTAGCATACCGAGGATGAATACACACTCTTGGCGTCATGCATTGGTGAATTGGTATGTTTTGCGTTTTCCTGTTTTGCGCCAAGGCAGGCTTCAACAGAAGCTGCGAAAGTCACCATGCTTTTGCTTTGATCATTTTGCAGATTGGGTTGTGCGCAGGTTGGCGAACTAAGCACATCTTCAGATTCTACAAGCGTTTCTCTGTCCAAAACCTTGTTGCTAAGAACAGTCTCAAACATCTCGCAGGCCATACTTTCTATGTTGTCTGCATGCCCAAAAAAATGACAAACGCGTTCCAGATTAGGCAGCATAAATTTCTAGCATGCCTGAAAAGGAAAATTAGAAAGAAAAAAAAAGGGTATACAGGAAATGAAGGAAAAGAAGATGATGAGCCTTACTCAGTTGAGTAGGCATCAGAAAGAAAGAAAAAAAAGACCAACATTTTTCTTATGTCAGGCTCTATTGATTTGTTAACAAATGACTTCAAGTGATGCAAATATATGACATTTTTTGGCATAAGGCAATCAGTGGTGAGTACCATACTAATACATGGGTATTATCATTATGAACACAAGCTGCCTGCACAAACAGAACAATCATGTGTCAAGGCATTTCAACAATACTAACACTATAAATAGGGCAGCAAGGCTTCAAGGATATGAAGAAAATAGCATGTTAATCGACTACCCTCAAAATCGACTACCCTCAAAACATTTCTGATGCCCGCTTCCTCTTGAGCCTGTTTAATTCGCCATTGTAGCCACAATTAAATTCAGCAGAGTGCAGCACATGCACATGATAAATTGACCAATGTAACCCAGCCATTCTGCATATCAAGGCTGCAACATGCTAACCACACTTGACTCTTGTTCTTTACCCCCTCTCGCTCCCTCACTCCTTCCCTCTTTCCATTATCCTCAGTCATCATCTTTCATAATTTAGCACCCTTCCCTTTTCATCACCCATCCATCCTCCCTCCTTCAAAAATGCCTCCTCTCTTTCTCCTCCTGTGCAGTCTGCTACTCTCCTCAGTTCCCCCCTCACTCTCCTCTAACTCCTCTCCCCCTCCTGTGCTCTAACATCAGCCACCATCGTTCATGACCTACTATCAGGATCGCCAATTTGGAGTTGCATACTGTGGGGCAAAACACAGGACATGACCCGGTGACTATGATTTCAAGTATGGAAGTACCATTAAGAATATTGATGTTGACATCAGTAATAGGAATTGCTTTCACTCAAATGAAACAATAAATGAATTACACTATCAATGATATATATTCTAAACAAATCAAATTTACTGAACAAGATTGGGTTTAGGAAGAAGCACATGTTTCTGAAATATTTCATGACACAGGTCAATAAAGTCCAGTCTAAATAGTTAATGTCATTTCTTTTAGAAAAAAAATAATGTCATTTTCCTGGGACAAGTAAAGTGTCGAGCCATTGTTGGAAAATGTTAATTTTTGAAAGACTTGTCCTTTTCTTTGCTGCTATTTGCTAATTGGCATACGTACAGCACTGGATCTTTTGTTTTCTACTTTGAATATAAAATCCTCAACCAGAGCAAACCTTTTTAAGAAAACAGATGTGCACAAATTAAAAAAAATGGGAAATGGTTGGTGTCCACGTGATTTTTTTTAGTGTGAGTTCATAATACCTAAGAAATAGCTGGAAATTTGTTGTAGTGCATATGAACTATTCCCTTTTTTACTCAGGCATGCATAATCCCTTGAGCATATTTTGGAATGTTTGTAACAGATCAACAAAGAAGATTTAAGCTAAGCTGGATAAATAGACAAAAATAAGTAATCTTGACCAACAAAATCGACAAGATGACTTTTTTATCGCTACCTTCTCTTAGTTCCCCATCACCACTACCATCTGCTGAAAATTCCAATTGTTCGTCTATATCTTTCTCCAGTGTGCCCTTTGAATCAGGTTTTCTTCGTCTTCTTTTGTTGTGCCTCTCCAGCTTTCTTCTACAACTCCTTTTGTCTTCATCAAAATCCAGCAATAAATGGAACCTGCAATTGGGACGTATTTTGAGAGAGAGAGAGAGAGAGAGAGATGAATTGATTAAAGCACACCAAAGTAACGGATTACTACAAGTCAACAAGACAAATATATCCAGCCAGCACAACTGTTAAAATGGCTATAAAAATAGTCAAAATATATTGTTCACAAAATATATGAAATTAAACTTATCATATTTAACTGTCATAACTGATAACTCATACATAAAGATATTCGAATAATTGCTATTTAGTATTGAAAAAAAATACAAGTGTTTGAAAGGGTTGTGGAGAGATGCATAAGACAGAGGTATGTGTATTACGAGTTTATGACTGACAATTCACCCACATCCTTGTATAAAAATCATATGCATGTAAATCCATGCATTACAAACATCAAAGCATGCCTTTTGTTCATGAAAATTAACTATACAGGAAATGAGTTGTATTACAATGAAACACTACATGATATTTACTGAACAAGTAGATTGACAGTGCATCAGATACTAACTATGCTTCAAAGTGGATCTTACTAGAATTCTGTGAGAGTTCCTGCCAATACTAAATAGGGGCCATGATGTCTGACACCAAAATTGGTAAATATACCATAATTGGCATCTCACCAATTTTTGCTTTCGATTAATTGAACCTTGCCATCTTAAGGTAGCAACTAATACATCAAACAAGTCATGCTGCTGAACTAGAATAACAAGCATACTATGAGCAACAAAATCTGCTAGCAGTGTGTAGGGTAGGGTGGTTGCCTGGGAACTTTTGACATAATCATTAACCTTACACGGTTAAAACTATGGAATTGTGCAGAAAATTAGCCTAAAAGTTGTTGTGTTGCAAAATGTGTTTTTTGAGCTGATTTAAAGAAAATGATAATGCTAGAGATCATACAGAACATTTTTCAGAAACAACCATGACAGCATGTATCCCTTGATGGAGCTCTCTAAAAAATGTGGAGTTTGTACCTGTCCTTGCTCCTCAACACGATGACTATATCAATTTCCATGCATTTGCTTATCTATCCTACTGATCAGAATCAAGCTTATACAACAGCTAGGAGTGAGCATACTGTGGCTTACTTGCCGCATTGCTGGCAATAGCGCTTCTGGACTCCATCGAGCATGACAGTAGCAGCGTTTGCGCAGCGCAGACACACCCGGTGCCGTCGGTGGTACCCCTTCAGCTCCCGTATGTCCGCCTCACAGCCAGGCACTTGGCACCTCATCTCTGCTGATGCCCCACGACCAGCCCCTCCACTGCCCCTACCACCTCCTGCTGCCACTCCGCTGCCCCGGCCGGCAGCCCTGGACTTCTTCCGCGCGCCGGCCAGCATCTCCGTGGCCACGTCCTCAACCTCCGCGGCAGCCGCCATCTCATCCACCTCGGGGCACGCGCACGGCACCCTCCCCGCGAGGTAGTTCGGGCACACCAGCCGCGGGTCGCGCTTCCTCACGCGGCGCCTGCTTCCCCCAGGCCCAGCCTGAAGTGGCGGCTCCGGCGCCATCAGCTGCGGCGGCGGGGCAGGGTCCACCGGGAGCAGCGCCACCTCGGTGGCATCGGCCTCGATCCCGAAGGCGTCATCCCACGGGATAGCCAGCGCGTCGTCTTCCTGGACGGTGAAGTCGAGCAGGTAGCTCCAGTCCGAGAAGGGCTCCCCCGCGTCAGCCCCTGCGCCTCCGCCATCGGAACCGGAGGCGTCCATTTCCGGGAACCCCCAAAAACCCTACCCTGCAACCCCCGCGCGGGCGCGCCGCCCCGGCGATCGGCTCCCACGATGCGGGATTTCTCTCACGATTCCGCGGAGGCGGAGGCGGAGGCGGACATCGCGACTCGCGGCTCGCGAGGCGAAGAAGGGTAGCGAATGTGATTTGGTCGTCTCCTACTCCCGTCCCAACCTCACGGTAGGTTGGTGGCGTTGGGAAACCAGTAGTGGCGGTAGTTGTCCCGCCCACATTCGCTGACGAGTGGGCCCAAGGCCGTTGCGCGGTGGGGCAGGAGGAGCGGGTGCGGTGGGATGTTTGGCGGGCGGGCGGGGCCAGCGGATCGGAATCTTGACGCCGCAGCAACGGGGGCCCACGTGTCAGTGGGCGCGGGTGGATAGCGACCCGCGTGACCGCGTCTCGACGCTCGTCGCCACCGGTGCTCCTGCAGCCGCGCGTGTCATCATGTCGACACCGGCAGCTCCCGGTGTCCGGCGGCCGGCCACGGTGGCTGGCTAGCGGCTGCGCGCGGTGGGTTTGACATTGCGATCGTGAGGCCAGGGCGAGACGGCGTGCCGGAAACGGACACCGGAATAGCGAGATGTGGGAGAAGAGGGCAGCGTCACTCGAGATTTTTTTCACTCCTATTTCAAGAAAAAAAATACGTTGGTAGAGTACTAAATTGTGCATCCGCATAATGACCGAGACCTTGTACATTTCATTGTAGCGCAACATTTCAGTATTGTAAAATTTATCTTTTTTATATAGCCTATTGGGTGTAATAATCTGTAATAATTTTTTTGAAATTTTAGTAGTTCTTTTAGAAATCCTAAAATTATTTTTACAATATTTAAATCTTCTTTAATACTTTTAAATTTTGTTGCAACGAAAGTTGCGTTAAGCTGAACTGAAATGTATAAGGTCTAAATAATAAAAAAAAAATACAGGCCGCAGAAGATATTTGGTTCCGGTGAATGCAAGGCGCTCTCATTCAGAAAGAGAGCTGATGTGAAACTTCTTGTTTTTTTTCTGGTTGCAACTTGTTGACACCGGTCCCACGGAACTTAAAAGGAAAACAGAGGATAAGGAAATATTTTAAAGACGAGAAAAAAGTTCTCTCTCCAATATATAAGTCTCGTATTCATCACCCAGGTCTAGGTCAAGGTTCGTAAAAAGAAGCAACAAACGCTTGGTCACCGCGATTGTTGGGTGCGATTAGAAAAGGAGCATCTGTCAAAGTGCTCTAAAGTACTAGTATATCTATAGTAGGACATTTTGTTAATTATCAATAAACTTTGGCATATTTTGACAATTGTTCCTAAGCAAAATAGACTGATATAGAATTTTGAATTCCTTACATATTCTAAATCAAAATTAGAAATCTTTCAAGAAAAAAAAAACAAAGTAGTAGTGATGTGTTTGAAGCATTTGATCATTTTTCAAAAAAAAAAAAATTGGTCATATTTTGATGAAAGGTATTTTAAAGATGAAAAAATGGAAATAGGCATCGGCTACCATGGAAACATTGTTGGCGCCATAGATGTTGAATCC
Source organism: Raddia distichophylla (assembly GCA_005191435.1). Taxonomy (NCBI): domain Eukaryota; kingdom Viridiplantae; phylum Streptophyta; class Magnoliopsida; order Poales; family Poaceae; genus Raddia; species Raddia distichophylla. The sequence continues at coordinate 569,506 of SPJY01021409.1, forward strand.
GTTCGTTCTGGAGGGCACCAATATCATAAACGCCCAATCTATCTATCCTTTTAGGGAGGGAAAACCTGAGATGGCAAACCAGACGAGGGTTGCACTCGCTCAAATGGAGAGAGGGGATGGTGACAAAGTTGGGTTGGTAGCAATGTGTGATTTAGGAAGCTTAGGTTTAGGGGAACAAAGGATAGACATTTAATCTTAATAATAGGGGCGGGTTGACTTGAACCATGGTTTTCAAATAGAATTAGATTCAAGCGGTTTTATTTCAAGTTTAACCAAATTTTAAGAAAACATTGATATAAAATGTGAAAACATTTGATTGGTTTTTTATGATTACCAAAGAATTTTTTAAATTATGGTAATATTAACCCTAGCCCCAAACAAATGAGACCTGTGTGGTTAATAGCCCGTATATATGTGCAAAGCACATCAATTTTTCTTAGACAAAATTACCGAATGAGTCAGAGATGGATGAATGAAGAAAAAAGTCTAAGATATGTCATAACACATAAAGAAGGGTTAATTTACCTTGGATTTCTCCTACATGAAAGTGGGGTCCATACTTAAGCAATTAGGGCATCTTCGATGCTAGCTATATCCCAACACTATTGCAAGTCTTAAAACACTGTAGGGTCGCGAATAAAATACAAGAGATAAAAAATATGGACGAATAGTGAAAAGGGGTGAATTGTGGAGAAATGGTGGATAGGATTTTCAATTTAGAACTAGCATTAGAGATAGCCTTATATCTCTCCCTTCTAAACTACAATTGTCAGTGTATTTTCCTGCCGCTAGACTTGAAGATTCAGAGATTCGGCACAGGGGTAGCACTGTTGCGCCTCGATCCGCCCTCGAGCTTCCAAGAACAGTATGAACACAACCATGTACCCAGGTTCGGGCCCCCAAGGTGGGTAATAGCCCTACTCCTGCTCAGCGCTAGCTCTATGTGTGTTTGGGTAATAAGGTGGAAAGAGAGAACATCCCCTCCCCGTGGTGGCTTGGTCCTCTTATATAATGTGGGTGAGCCCGAACCGACGGGGAGAGAGAAAACAAGGGGTGCATCTGGCACCTTACATGGTCGCTGTACAGGCAGGTATACAATAAATGCCATGCAATCATAGCCGCCTGCTACGCACGTCCCGCTGCCTTGTCACGTCCCATCGGTGGCAGGTGGGGCCCAGAGTCCCGCCGACCCTGCCAGCTGCTCACGTGGTCGCCGATGCGGTGCCGGTCCGATCGCCCGCCTGCCGATCTGCCACGCACCCTGGTCGCTGAGCTGCCACGTGGCCTGGCCGGCCGGGGTGGTGCTCGCCCGGCACGCCGCGTGTCCTGGTCGGGGCGGTGCTCGCCCGCGTGCTGGGGCTTGGTCGCCCGCCTGGCACGTGGAGGGCTCGCCCGCGTGCTAGGGCCTGGTCGCCCGCCTGGCACGTGGAGCCCTGTCTCCCGACGCAGGGGTCTGGCCGCCCCCGCCTGCCGAGAGACGCCTCAGGATCCTGTTCCGAGTGATGGGGCCCGCGTGCCCGCCAGTCCACTCAGGACCAGACCTGGTCTTCTCGATTCTCCTGGATGACTCCGTCTTCTACCTCCTTCTGGAGGAGGTGGAGAGGATACCCTGGTACCTTGGGTACCGACAGTAGCCCCCAGGCCCGCCCTGGGGCGCAAGCCGAGCTCGGCGTTCCTTCTGGCTCAGATCATTGCCGATGCTCGGATGCACCCCTGGGTGGGGCTAGTTCCGCCGCGCGTCGCGCTGGTCTTCTCTTCTTTAGCCGGGTTACCCCTGGAGCTCCCGAGCGTCTTGCTCGGGGCGATTCTCCTACGTCAGACAGATCACCTCTGCCCGCACGAGCGGGGGGTTATATCACACTTTTTGCACAGAGGGATAAACTGAAATATTACTGGAGCACTAATGCCACTATGGTGTTGCCAGTGGGTGTCACTTTGTCGTTCCCTTTCACCTTTCGGAGCTTACGCCCTTGCGATCTCTTGGGGCCGGACCAAAACATCGTGGGTTTTAGGCTACGGGCTTCCGGGGGTGGTCATAGGCCAGCAGTGCTTGCGGAGCAGGCCGCACAGTGCACCGTGCCAGACACGACCCCTGGTCGCCCTCCCTTTCCCGGCGCGAATGTTAGGCGTCCCCTCTTACCGTCAAGGGGCCGTCAGGCTAGAAACAGAGACGACAGTCGTGCAAGACCAACACTGGCAACCCACGGGCTAAGCAAACGAGCCGAACACAGAAGAAAGCGAACAAGCGCTGAACTGAACCATAAAGTACTTACGGTACTTGCAGGCCGAAGGCACGACCTTCTCAGCTCCAGAGCACTCGCCTTCGGACTGTCCGTCGGACTTGGGGCGCTCCTGGGAGTACAGCCTCTACGCCGACCCGGTCGATGTACTCATCGACGGTGGCGGGCGTGTGGGCGAAGCTGCCTCCTCCCTGAACCGGAGGCCGAGGCAGTCGCGTCGTCGTCCCCATCAGGGTTATGGGCTGCGACGGACGGTCGCGGAAGCCTTCTTTCGTTGGCCCCGACCGAAGCATAACTGATGCGCCTTCGTCGTCCCCACCAGAGCCGTGGGCTTTGACGAACGGTCGCAGAAGCCTTCTTTCGATGGCCCCGACCGAAGCATAACTGCTGCGCCTTCGTCGTCTCCACCAGAGCCGTGGGCTGCGACGGACGGTCGCGGAAACCTTCTTTCGATGGCCCCCGACCGAAGCATAATTGCTGCGCCTTCGTCGTTCCCACCAGAGCCGTGGGCTGCGACAGACGGTCGCGGAGACCTTCTTTCGATGGCCCTGACTGAAGCATAGGCGAAGTTGTTCCCTCCCTGGACCGGAGGCCGAGCCAGCCGCATCGTCGTCCCCACCAGGGTCGGGGGCTACGACGGACGAGGTGGTTTTACAGCGCCCGGGCTGGTCGTCGGGGTCGCTTGACTTGCCCTCGGCACACCTAGCACCCTTCACCAACTCGCAGGCATCCTGGAGGGCAGCAGGCTGACCGAACAAGCCGACTCCCGCTCGTGCCTCCTAGGATATCAGAGAGCGGCTGCTCCCCTCTTCCCGAGCGATGCATTTCAGAGGAATCTCAGACGTAGAGCTTGGCCTTCCGCTCGTACTTCCCAGCTGACGCATCGTCGTCGAGGACCGCTTGGACCTGCGGGATGGCGTGGACCCGACATCCGCAGACCCTCCCGACCAAGGGTGGCAACCACGCGGTGGCTGCCGATGTACTCCGCCTGGCCTGGCGTTTCCACCTTAACCGCCTCAGCAGTTGTTCCACCTTCCCTCCCTGAACTGGAGGCCGAGGTAGCAATGACGTCGTCCCCGCCAAGTTCGGGGGCTGCGACGGACGGTCGCGGAAGCCCTCACTCGAAGGCCCCAACCGAGGCATAGGCAAAGCTGCTTCCTTCCTGAACCGGAGGCCGAGGCAGCCGCATCGTCGTCCCCACCAGGGCCGGGGGCTGCGACGGACGGTCGCGGAAGCCCTCACTCGAAAGCCCCGACCGAGGCATAGGCAAAGCTGCTCCCTCCCTGAACCGGAGGCCGAGGCAGCCACATCGTCGTCCCCACCAGGGCCGGGGGCTGCGACGGATTTCATACCTCAACTCGATGCCGTCAGGAACTGAATATGTGCACTGAGCAGGAGCACTTCATATTGCGCGATCATCTTGAACACCATCTACCACGGCGCCGCCATCGTCACGGACACCGCCATGGAGCCATGGCACGGCTATCGGAGCTTGGTGCTGGACGAGGAGAGCTGAAAGAGCAGCCCCCGCTGCTGCGCTGCTGCTGGACGAGGAGGAGCGCCGCCGGGCGCTGCTGGACGTGGAGGAAGGCCAGAGGAGGCCACGCTGCTGGCTGCTGCTAGCCGAGGAGGAGGTCGGAGAAGAGGAACCGCCGATGTTGCTGGACGGAGGGAAGATGCTCCATGCCGCCGCCGGGCTGCTGCAGAGCCCGGGCTGCCGCGCTACCGGAGAGGAGAGCGGGAGGAGATCCTCCTTGGAGGAACAGCTCCACGCCGGCGCCGCTGGAGAGGACCCGTGGGGGAGCCGGAGGGAGACGCCACCGGGCGCCGCCTGCTGCCTGCTGCTGCCACCGGAGGAGAGGCCGTGGGGGAGCCGTGGAGGAGCCGCGGAGGAGGCCCCAAGCCGCCGCCGCCGCTGCCGACCGGAGGAGGGGAGCTGGAGGTGCTCCACATCGCCGGCGCTGCTGGAGACCGGAGGAGCCGTGGAGGAACTCGCCGTGGCCGACGGCTTGCTGGAAACGGAGGGGAGGCCGTGGAGCGAGCCCGCCCTACTGCTGGCTGCTAAGGAGGAGGACGCCGTGGCGGAGGGGCCGGCTTGGCGTCGTCCACGGCCGGAGAGGAGCAGCGCGCAGCTGCGTTGCTGGGGGAGATGAGCTGGGGGAGCCGTGGAGAACCATGCTGCCGCCCCGAGCTGGAGAAGAGGCAGGGGGGCAGGGGAGCTCCCGCCGACGCCTGCTGCTGCTTGGAGAAGGGCCAGGAGGAGGCCGGAAGGTGCAGCCCCGCGCGCCGCCGGCCAGCCGCCAGAGAGGAGGTGGCGGCATCGCCCTGGCCGCCGGACCCCCCACAACTCCCCTTGCTCGCCCAGGAGCCGGGCTGGATCTGTAGCCCGCCCCTCAGATCTGGAAAAAGGGGAACTTGCCTTTCTGCTCTTTCTTTGCTTCAGCCCTCGATCCCCTCTGACTCCACCATTTCTTGCTCGATCTTTGCCCGATCTATGAACTTCTGACCACCGATTTTGGGGATGAACTCGAGGGGAAAGGATTCAACAGCTACCCTTTACCTGGCGCGCCACTGTCAGCGTATTTTTCTGCCGCTAGACTTGAAGATTCAAAGATTCGGCACGGGGGTAGCACTGTTGCGCCTCGATCCGCCCTCGAGCTCCTAAGAACAGTATGAACACAGCCATGTACCCAGGTTCGGGCCCCCAAGGTGGGTAATAGCCCTACTCCTGCTGAGCGCTAGCTCTACGTGTGTATTGGGTAATAAGGTGGAATGAGAGAACATCCCCTCCCCGTGGTGGCTTGGTCCCCTTATATAATGTGGGTGAGCCCGAACCGACGGGGAGAGAGAAAACAAGGGTGCATCTGGCACCTTACATGGTTGCTGTACAGGCAGGTATACAACAAATGCCGTGCAGTCATAGCCGCCTGCTACGCACGTCCCGCTGCCTTGTCGCGTCCCATCGGTGGCAGGTGGGGCCCAGAGTTCCGCCGACCCTGCCAGCTGTTCATGTGGTCGCCGATGCGGTGCGGGTCCGATCGCCCGCCTGCCGATCTGCCACGTACCCTGGTCGCCTAGCTGCCACGTGGCCTGGCCGGCCGGGGTGGTGCTCGCCCGGCACGCCGCGTGTCCTGGTCGGGGAGGTGCTCGCCCGCCTGGCACGTGGAGGGCTCGCCCGCGTGCGGGGGCCTAGTCGCCCGCCTGGCACGTGGAGCCCAGTCTCCCGGCGCAGGGGTCTGGCCGCCCCCGCCTGCCGAGAGACGCCTCAGGGTCCAGTTCCGAGTGATGGGCCCACGTGCCCGCCAGTCCACTCGGGACCAGACCCGGTCTTCTCGATTCTCCTGGATGACTCCGTCTTCTACCTCCTTCTGGAGGAGGTGGAGAGGATACCCAGGTACCTTGTGTACCGACAACAATAACAACTGATGTGATTCATCCAGTTTCATTGCATGGATCGGAGATTTTTTTTCTCCACAATGGTTAGGGGGTAGCAGCATAATAATATGTGAAAGTGTACAAACAGTGAAAAAGACGTGACCATGTTAGAAAAGGAGACAGTTAGTGGAAGGTTCTCATATTAGAGCATCCCCAGCACGGCCGCCGTCAAGTGGCCTGCATCAGGCGTGCGCAGGCGGGATGAAAATTTCAAATGCTGCTGTCTCACGTGTGTGCGGGCGGGAGCAAAAAATCAACTGCTGTTGCATGCATGCGCCGGGCAGGAGCAGTTAGGCGTGTGATGCCGGGAGCAGACAAGGGCCCTGCTGCTCATGCTCTTAGTTGGGATCATGAATTTGATCGTTGACATTTAACTTTTACCGGATCCGTTGATCATACCGATATTTCTAAAAAAAATGGGATAATCAAACGGTATGTTTAGAGAAAATTGAATTTGTGAAAGATAGCAAAAATGAACAAAAAATTGGTAATGCTAGAAGTTGAACAAACAGCTCTCAGGCTTGGAAGAGTAAAGTTCTTCCACTACAATAGTGCGTACCTACTGATTTATAGGGATATGGATCGTTACCTATCTATAAAATTGTTTTTATATAAATTTGTAAAATTGATTTTTTGTCCTATCCAAAAAATAATCTGGGTTGGTAAAATCCTACTATCATTTATTTATTTAATGAATATTTGTGGTAGGACTTATTGTAGAGCTGATTAAGGGCTAGATCCAATTTTAAAGTTGAACAAGTGGAGGTCGAAAAGTTAATGCGTCATTGTAAAGATCCAATTTGTAAATTTAGTCCTCGGATCAAACATAATGAACTTTTCAAATTTATTGTTAAGATAATATAATATCGAACGTTAATGCGAGGAAGAGAAGAAAACAATGAACAAGGAAATATTAGGCAATGTTTACAGCATTCATGGCGTTGTGCGTGGAAAATTAGGAGGTTTTTAACACAACATATATTACGTGCTTGGAAATGTCAAAGTCTACTTTTTGATAAAATAATTGGTTGGTTTGAATTTTTCATGTGAAAATATCAGGAAAGAAGTGCATGTTGCTCTGGCAGCCACGCGACATGTCAGAATTGACATATATGAAGAATATATGCGGTTAATATATGATTTGGATGTTCTTACCAAAAAAAAAAAAGAAAGGGGGAAGAGATCAACTACTAGTATAGGATTGGATCCTAATCGAAGCACTCTACTATGAAAGTTTTGTCTATTCCCGCATCAATTGCTTATCCTTTACCAATTGATTTGTGTCATTGACGATTCCCATTGTATTGAGATAAAAATTTTCATTATACTATTTTCATTGACGATTCCCATTGTATTGAGATAAAATTTTCATTATACTATTTCATACAATTTCATCTCGATATTTCATGTTAAATTCTTGGTTGGCGTTGTTGTTGCTTGAATTTGTATTTCATTAAATATTGAAACTATATTTGGTGTGATTTCAGCCATTCAAGTATATATGCCTATCAATGTGATTTGTATTTAATGATGAATTTATAATAATTCATGCATTAGTTTAGGAATCCTCCCAAACACATGGTTTCAACCACTATCGACCATGAACTGTTTTAGGATGTGTGGTGCAGACATTCTCGAGTTTGATTCTTTAATACTGCAACATTTTATTTAACATGTTGCAACATTTTATTTAACATGTTGCAATATTTTAGTAACTGTAACATTTTGTTTAACATGGCGCAACATTTTGGATTAACACACCACAATACTTTGGTTTTAATACTGTAACATTTTGCTTAACATGCTCCAACATTTTGTGTTAACACATCGCAACATGTTGATTTTAAATACTGTAGCATTTTGTTTAACATACTGCAACATTTTGAGTTAACACATCGCAATGTTGGGTTTAACATGCTGTAATATTTTAGTTTGACACGCTATTTGATTTTTTGTTTCACGAAGTAGGTACGGAGAAAAGGTGCTCGAGTTGGTTTGTTTTTGTGGATCGTTGTTGTAACAACCTAGCAGGGGTTGTTACAACGCTTTTTGTTGCACTTGGCCCATGGAACTGCAAGCCCTGTTTCGTTGTGGAGGTTGTGCACGTCGAAATGCAGATGATGAGGATATCACCAACGTGGATACAACCAATTTGACAACTGCCCCTCCTTCCTTTACAACCACTTTTACGGCTACTGATGGCACTCCATCTTCGTCGCCTAAAATCGATATGCAACATCTTCGTCGCCGAGGGGCCTTAATCCAGAAGCTCGGTCTTTGAAGTCTACATCAATGGACCGACGCCTCAATCGCACACTTGAGAAAAAGCCCACTCGCAAAGTAAGGCCCACATGGAAGCACAAGACGACAAAAAGCTCGGTTCGGCCATTCAACAGCACGTCAACTTCAAACGGCGTAACTCGGGCTCCTGAGCTCCGATTTCGGCGTGCGACCACTGTTAGAAAGCTTAGGAGATAAGCTTTCCAATGGTTCTAGCCCCGTACCCAAATTCGCTCCAGATCAACCGGAAAATGCAGAACAATGTCATGGGCCAAATCTGTCAGGTGACGTGTCATCATATTTTTTAGCCCATGGCCCATGTAACTTAGGGTTTTGGTGTGCGCCCCTGGTTTGGCCGACCTACCACCCCCAGCCGCCGCTATATATATGGCAGGTGACTCTCTTTTACGTTTAGGTTTTGTTGCATTTTGGTAGACCCCTTTGTGTGTCCCTTCCCAATATTGCGTGTGTCGACTAGACCGCCCCATACGGGAAATAGAACCTCATCCTTTCATGAGTTGATTTATCAGTCATCATCTTGTTTTTGCTTGTTCTCAATTGCTAGTAGGTCCAACGATCGATTGTGCCTACCTCAGTTGATTGCCTCGTGTGGTGACTTTGCGATTGCGCGTTGCTGATCCCATGGATTAGCAGCATCGTTACCACACCAAATCGAAGTATCGTTCTCATCAGAAGATTGGGCTGACCTAGCGCGCATCAATAGGCTATGCCGGCGTTCGACGGAAAAAGCTTGGATGGACGACAAATCCTTAGGTATGTAAAAAGGAGAAGACTAGAGCTGCAAATATGTAGTGGGCCTTCAAAAGCCCATGCGCTGGCTATGTTTCCTCTCGCTCAATGGAAAAATTGCTCACACGACACTAAATTGACTGCCACAAAACAAAATAGCATCCAATTCGTCTCTTCTTCTAAAATGACTCCGAGGCAATGAATTTTGTTCCCAAATGATATTTTGGCCTTCCCCCTTTTTTCTCTTCATTGGAAATTTGGTGAGTTTTCGGATTTTCTCCCGAGTTGTGGGTGTGATGGTGACGGGTGCGGCGACATCGGTGATAAGAGCGAAGTGGGCGGCAGCGGCGATGACGACGACGACGTGGGAGACGGCGGTGGCGCGACGCTTTCCAAGGAGGCATCGAGCATGTTGGAGGCTGTGTGGATCCCAATCATCCAGTCCGTCACCGACGGCGGTAGCTACATGACACCCAAGGCGTGAACGCCAGAGGAGGTGCGGGAGAAGGCGCTAATCAAGGGTATAAGAGGGGGAAGGGGAGGGGAAAAGGCCGATATATTATTTTCGAATAAACTTCATTGTCTCGTATTATTTTAGAAAGTAGAGATGAATTGAGGGTTGTTTTATTTGTGGTAGCCAATTCAACGGCATACTAGCAATTTCCCCACTGCTCAGTAGCCCAGAGAAGCAAACTAGTCAGAACAGGCCAGGTTTGTGCTTCTCAATGAACTTAGGCCGGGCCGAGCTGTGTCCAATTTCAAGTCTGCTTGACGCGGCCATACATCAGGGCCCATGCCGAGAAAAACCCCATGCAAAGAGGAGACGCCGCCGAGCTGGCCGCCTCTGCTCCTCTTCCTCCCCATAGCGATTCCCAAACCCCCCGCGCCGCCGCCGCTGGGGAGCACCTTCCCCACCGTGTCCTCCCATGTCCCGCCGCCCCAGTCGCCCCCTCGTCCTGCCCCTGCTCCGCCGCCACCTCCACCGCGCTGCCCCTTTCTCCTACACATTCGGACACACCCCTCCCGACGATATCCCCTCCACCTCCTTGCCGTCGTCGTCTTCCCCACCGCCGCCACCGCCTGATCCCGCGCACTCGGAGGCTTCCTGGTCTCCCCACACGCCGCCTCTGTCGCCTTTCGCGGCCTCCCATTTCCGCGCGGCCGTCTCCTCCCTCGCCGCCTCCCTCCTCGAGCTCCCCGGCCCGGACTCCGACCCCGCGCCCACCCTTCTCGCCCACTCCTTCCCCACCCTGCTTGCCGTCTCGGGGCTCGCCTCCCTTCACCTTCTCTCTCTCCTCCGCCGGAAGCCCCTCCTCGGCCTCGCGGTTTTTTCGTTCCGCCGCACGCTCTCCCCGCCGCCCACACTTCCCGAATTCACCCTCGCCATATCGCTCGCCAGCCGCGCCCGCGACCCCGCCGTCGCGGCTGCCCTATTCGCTGACGCGTCCAGCTCCTGCTACCCCGACCAGGCGCTTTACAACGCCCTCATGTCGTCGTACATGCACAGCGGCCTCGTGGAGAAGTGCTTGGAGGCCTTCCACGCGATGGAGCGCGATACACGCTGTGGGCCACCCAATGTGGATTCCTACAACATCCTCATCGCCCTCTTTGGCCGCTCCGTCCTCGTTGACCCCATGGAGGCTACACTCCAGTCGCTCGATGCCTCAGGACAACCCCGTACAATTGGCACATACAACGCAATCATTGCCGGATACCTCACTGCATTTATGTGGGACAAAATGGAAGCAATGTTCAATGAAATGGTGGCAAATCAGGTTGCTCCAGATACCACTACGCATTTGCTGATGCTAAGAGGGTACGCACATGCCGGTATGATTTATAAGATGGAACTGGCTTATGAGCGTGCTCTTGAGCTTGTTGGGAAGGTTGACATGGTGCATATACGTGCAATGCTGTGTGCATACTGTAAGTTCGAACATGTAGATAGAATTCAAAGAATCGAGGAGTTGTTGCAGAGGTTGGGTCCTGAGGATTACAGGCCATGGCTGAGTGTGATGTTAATTAGGGTATATGCACAGGAAGGTTTAGTTGACGGGATGGAGCAGCGTATTGCTGAGGCATTGGAGCGCAATATCATAGTCACCACAGCACGGGTGATGCGGTCCATTATAACAAGCTATTTTGAGTGTGATGCAGTAGATAAACTCGCACATTTTGTCCAGCTGGCTGAGGAGGCTGGCTGGAAGCTATGTCGGAGCTTGTACCACTGTAAGATGGTAATGTATGGGAAGAGCCACCGGCTGGCAGAGATGCATGCAGTGTTGGATGAGATGGAGTTTTTTAGGTTTAATCGGACAAAGAAGACTTTTTGGATCATGCACAAGGCATATGTGAGTTGTGGGCGGAGAGCTGAGGCCGATACAATACTTGGGATGATGTGGAAGCAAGGCTTTGGAAAACCCAGCGGTGTATTTTTTCAATAACATGTGAGTTGGTACTCTATTCTTAATGCACTTTCCACCATCCACAAATTTATGTATTTTCTGCATATATTGCTTGTTACCTCACCAGATGTAGCTATTAAGTTTTGCTTGTGGGGAAAAGTTGGACAATGACCAGACAATGCCACACCGTAAATTATAAACTATGGTATTAGTGTATTTGTTATTTTGTTGTGTAGAAGAAATAATGGGGTTCTATATAGAGGGACTGAACAGAGGTAAGTTTTTGGGCTGCAAGGCGGCAGCTTTTCCTTGTGTCTTTATTAGCATATATAGACTAATACAAAGACCCACTTATCCATGACTTTCCTAACTCCAGATCGTGGCCATTACACCCATTATTTGCACTTGCATGATCTTATTAATCAGCAACATGCAACTGACAAAACATAAAGACTTAAACTGAAACTGAAGCTAATTGAACACTGGAATCAGAAACTGATTACAAACTGACTTAGAAGAAAACTGAAAAATGTACAGGACTTATCTCACAATCACCCCCTAAGTCCTGTTGCAAATCACTTCTTGAAGAGACCAATCTTGGTGCATAGCTCATGAAATCTGATTCGCCCAAGAGGCTTGGTGAGAATATCACCCAGTTGCTCGACAGTCCCTATGAACTCTACCTTGTTTTGCCTTTTCTCAGCACACCCCCTAATATAATGGAACTTAATATCCATGTGCTTGCTCCTGTCACGATGGACTGGGTTCTTCACCAAAATATTGCTGACATGTTGTCCAGTTTCAACACCGGTGTACTAAGCTCCACTCCAAGCATCTCGGTGACAAGCTTAGCCAACCAAACTCCTTGACATGCAACAGAAGCTGCTGCTATGTATTCTACCTCACAAGAGGATAGGGCCACTACCTTCTGCTTGCTGGATTGCCATGTGAAAGGGCTCCCATTGAAGAAGAAATTTATCCCAGATGTACTCTTCCTATCATCAATGTCACCACCCATATCACTATCACTAAATCCCAGCAGTTGTGGATGTTCTTCTTCTTTCCTGCTGCATAGAACACCCCCCGATCTTTGGTTCGAGCCACATAGCGCAAGATGCGCTTAACAGCCGTGAGATGCTCTTCATGAGGTTGCTCCATGAAACGGCTCACATATCCAACCGAATAAGCCAAATTTGGTCTTGCATGCAGCAAATAACCTAGGCTTCCAACCAAGCTTCTATAGAAAGTGGTATCAACCAACGGTGTAGAACTGACCTTGCTAAGTTTGAGCCTTACTTCCATTGGTGTTTGGCAGGGATTGCATTCTTTCAAACCAGCCTTCTCCACCAACTTTTCTGTATAGGCCATTTGTCCAAGTTTGATGCCTCTAGCTCCTTGAACAACCTTAATGCCCAGATAGTAATGAAGGGCACCAAGGTCACTCATCTTGAACTGCATCTTCATCTCCTCCTTGAACTTGGCGACCCCACTGCTATTCCCTCCTGTGATGATCAAATCATCAACATAAACTCTTCCATCTCCACGAGTGTACACACCATGTTCACAAGTGCTCTGATGAAAACCAAGAGAGACCAGAGTGGTATCTAGTTTTGTATTCCAAGCCCGAGGTGTTTGACGAAGTCTATACAACGCCTTGTGCAAACGCAACACCTTCCCTGCATGATCAGTGGCTTCAAATCCTGGAGGTTGAACCACATACACCTTGTCAAGATCACCATTGAGGAATGCGGACTTTACATCCATGTGGTGTACCACCCAAGAGTTGTGTGCAACAATGGCTAGCAACAGCCTTACTGACTCCAATCTAGTCACAGGGCAAAAACTTCATCAAAGTCAATCCCTTGTCGCTGCACATATCCTTTGGCCACAAGTCTGGCTTTATGCTTCACCACAGCTCCATGCTCATCTCTCTTCACCTTGAACACCCACTTCAATTTTATTGCACGATGTCCTGTTGGAAGATCAATGAAACTCCATGCCCTATTGTCAGCAATGGACTGGAGCTCCTCTTCCATAGCACTACGCCAATTTGGATTGCACAGTGCTTCTTCCACAGAAATGGGCTCATCAGCACTCACCACATGTAGCTCCTCAGCAGCCAAATCCCGTGGCACCAAGCCCGGTGCAGCCATTGGACCCAGCAGATTGTTGAAGGTGCGGTGCGGTACCTTGGCACCTCGTCGTCTTCAGCATAAGCATCCAGTCCAGAATCATGTGAAGGAGTTGCAAGCTCAATTACCGGTGTACCTTGAGTGGATCCACCCGTCGTAGCCGACGATGCTGGTGCAGGAATAGGTGATGCAGCCACTAGAGAAGGTGACACAATGAATGGCGTCGTTGTGGTCGAAGTAGTCCAATACTCCACAGTCAGCGGCTCCAAGTCGTCACCACTATCAATTCCTCCTTTGCTCCAATCCCACTTTGCATTCTCATCAAACACAACATCCAGCGACACCACCATTCTGTTAGCAGTGGGATCATACAGCCGGTAAGCATTGGAATGTGCTTCATAGCCCGGCAACACCATCGGCCTACTGCGATCTTCCAGCTTGTGCAAGTGGGGCTTGGTATTCCTGACATAACCAAGGCAACCGAATGAGCAAAGAAAATTCACCGCCGGTCGCACTCCATGCCAAGCCTCAAACGGTGTCTTCCCTTCCAACTTCTTTGTAGCTGATCTGTTCAAGAGAAAGACAACAGTAGTCACTGCCTCCCCCCAGAATCTCACTAGCACCCCTTTGGCCTTCATCATGCTGCGAGCAACCCCAACAATCGTTTGATTGCGCCTTTCCACAACATTCTGCTGAGGGGAATAGGGCGCCGTGAGATGACGCTCCACCCTTCTCAGCACAATACAAATTCAATTGCAGTGAATTCACCACCACGATCGGTACGCAGCACCTTGAGCCTGCGACCACACTCAGCTTCAGCGCGCCATAGGAAACGCTTGATTCCTGCTGCTGCATCTCTCTTTGACTTGAGCACCATGATCCACATGTAGCGTGACATGTCATCAACGAGCAGAAGGAAGTACTTGTTATCAGTAGGTGTTGTGGGCGTGATTGGGCCACAGAGGTCACCATGAACTAGCTCCAGCTTCATCTTCGCTCTAAACTTGGCCTCCTTAGGGAATGGGGTGCGCCTCTGCTTGCCGATGAGGCAGCTGTCACACACCTGATCGACATGGTTGATCTTGGGCAATCCCTTCACCATCTCCAGCTGCGCTAGCTTGCGCAAGGCGGGAAAATTCAGATGGCCGAAGCGAGCGTGCCACTGCCAAGCCACCTTTGAGCTGCGCACTGCCAAACACGCTGGCCTTGCAACCTTGATCTTCAGGATGTACAGCCGATTGGGTGATCGCCGCACCTTGGCGAGCAGTCCATTGGTAGAGTCGATGATGCGTATTACACCATCCTCAATCTCCGCCTTGCTTCCTGCCTCATCAAGCTGCCCCAAACTGAGAATATTGGTGGTAAGTCTTGGTATGTAGTAAACATCGGTGAGTGCTCGATGTTGTCCCTCCTTGCAGGCGAGGAGAATGGTCCCTCAGCCTTCAATGTTCACCGCCGAGCCGTCGTCGAAACAAACCGTCCCTTGGACGTTTGCATCGAGCTCGGTGAAGGCTGTGCGAACGCCAGTCATATGATTGGTGGCGCTCGTGCCTACTACCCATTTCATATCCTCCGCATCCGCCTTGTGCTCAATTTGGGTTAGAGCACACTCAATGGCGACGCCGATGGTTGGATTGGATGCCGCAACTGGTGACGGCGACGATGATGTGGTGCTTCCATGTGCCATCAACAGAGTCGCCTCTTCCACCTCATCACCTTGCCCTTGCGCAAAATTGGCCTGCTCCTTTGGCTTGCTGCGACACTCGCGAGCCCAATGCCCACTCTTCCCGCAATTCTTGCACTGGTTGCGAGCAATTTGATGCTGGAAGTAGCCGCTCTTCCCGCCATTCCTTCCACGGCCGCCTCGACCACGGCTACCATTGCCGCCACCGCGAGCGCTGCTGGAATTGCCGTTGTCGTCGTTCTTCTTCCGCTGCCGGGCTTTCCACTGCTCCTCTGTTAGCAATAGCTTGCTACTGGAGTCCAATTGCGCCACGCCGTCCCTGTTGGAAGCGCGTTGGTAATGCTGCTCCACCGCACGGAGGCGTCTAGTCACCCCCACTGATAGCGCCCCGTCATCAAGCAGCGTCTCAATTGAGATTACCATTTGAGTGTAGCGCTCCGGAACGACTTGTAGGAACTTCACCACCTCCGCATCTGTGATCGCGTCACCAAGGGCTCAAAGGTGGTTGGCCAAGCCGGAGATCCTCATGGAGAAGTTGACGACGGTCTCGTCATCCTTGAATTCAATGTTGGCGAGGTCACAACGGAGCTTCTGGGCGTAGGCCTCTTGGACACGCTCAACACCCATCCGCACGATCTTGATGGTGTCCCATGCCTTCTTTGCCGTGTCCTTGACAGCGAGTGTCACCAACATCTCCGGTAGCACCGCGCGAAGAATCGCGGACAGCGCCATCCGATCATCTTGGAAGTCGTCGGTGCCGGGGTAGATCGCATCCCATAGGCCTTGCGCCTGAAGATTGACCTGCATCACTAGCGCGCACTCGACGTAGTTGGTGCGGGAGAGCATGGGGTACTTGATAGAGCTTGATGCTCCCTTCATCACCCGCTCGATGACAACCTCGCGCGCCTCTCCATCGCGATTCCTGCCACGATGTGGTGGCGGTGAGGGCGAAGGCACGCGTCGCCGTGGGGGCGTCCTGGAGCCGTTGCCACCGCGGCCGCCGCGACCACCCACGGCACCGCCGCCTTCCGCGCCACTGTCGCCTCTGCCGCCGACACCTCGCCCACCAGCACCGCGACCACCAACCTCCGTGGCTAACACTTAGTGGGGAACCTCACCAGGTCTCTCACTTAGCTCTGATACGGTGATACCAAATGTCAGAATCACTCAGGAACAGAGGTAAGTTTTTGGGTGGCAAGGCGGCAGCTTTTCCTTGTGTTTTTTTATTAGCATATATAGATGAATACAAAGACCCACTTATCCATGACTCTCCTAACTCCAGATCGTGGTCATTACACCCATTACTTGCACTTGCATGATCTTATTAATCAGCAACATGCAACTGACCAAACACAAAGACTGAAACTGAAACCGACTAAAAGCTAATTGAACACAAGAATCAGAAACTGGCTACAAACTGACTCAGAAGAAAACTGAAAAACGTACAGGACTTATCTCATAGGAACTAGGCAACAAAATAATAATTTTTTGTTAGTTTGAAGTTTTTTTTAAATAGCTTTTGTATTTTCATGGTTGGATGATGAATTATGTTTATATTTGCTGATTCTCTGAACAAAAAGACAACGAAGCCATATGATACATAATCTGGATTTGCAATCTCACCATGCATGTTTTTACTTTTTACCCCTCCTAGACGTGCTTTGCTGAAGAAAGTCATATTACTTCCCATCAAGTAGATATAGCGATTGATATGCTTGACCATGGTTCAAGAAGACGCTAGCGTTGCTAGTCGGTCCGGGAGCTTGGGACTAGCGATTAAACAGGATTA
The DNA here is from genome assembly GCA_005191435.1 of Raddia distichophylla. Classification (NCBI taxonomy): domain Eukaryota; kingdom Viridiplantae; phylum Streptophyta; class Magnoliopsida; order Poales; family Poaceae; genus Raddia; species Raddia distichophylla. The sequence continues at coordinate 586,221 of SPJY01021409.1, forward strand.
TTTGGGGATTAATTGGCGGCCTGGCGCTGGGCACCGGTCATCCGCCTGCCTAGCGCCTAGCACTTTCCAAAAAACTGCTGGTAAATGTAAGAGTGTAAACCATACAAGCTTCCTTTTTAGTTTTCACATAGAAAGAACTGTCTGGAGACTAATGGCATATACTAGTTGAGGTGCACAATAAAACACACAGTTCCAAGAATAAAAGCAACATACATCCACTCTCCATGTATTTTAGAACCCCTTCTAGAAAAGTGTTCAACTAGCCTCAACAGCACATGTTTAAAGTTAGTTCTGTTCATAAAGATATGCCAGGACTGGATTGTAGTCTGAACATTGTTAGTAAGGTAAAGGTTTAAGGGAGAATATTAAGTGCTGACTATATTTTGATTTTCCCTCCCTAATGGTTCCTGACCTCAGGACTGCACACCAATTTGCAGAGCTACTACACAAAGTGCAATTTTGACTTGGAAATCAGCTAATGACCTGTTTAGTTATCCACGTCTGTCTTTCGTGCGTAAGAGAAATAGACTACTCAGTAGTCAATACTAAAACTTGCATGTCATGTCCTGCCGTAGATAGGTCTTTATTGTATGCTTCATCATTCCATAGATTTATGGTAGATACACCCACTAGAAGAAGTATTTCTTCTGCTCATTGTCTCCCATGCCTTTTGTTTCCCATATTCCAATATATTCTGGTGCCTTGTTGCTGATGATTGATCATTAGTCAATAACCTGTGATCTCTATCTGCTCATAACTTTTGAAACCTTGTTATGGTATTGGTATCGTGAATGAGTAGTGCCATGTGAACAGTGAGGCTCTTCCCTGACATGGTAGAGTGGTTCTGAGGTTTTATTTTAGAACAGGAGGAAGACTGGAGGACTAGAGACTTGTCTGTTTATATTAGTTGCTTGATATCAGATACAATGTTATCCCTTTTATAGGGTCACTTGATTCCTAAGAAACATACATATTCAAAACTCAATTGAAACAACTTATTTCTTCTCAATCTTATCTCAAAGGATTCTCTTAAATAATTTGGCAAGTTTCCTTATCTACTTATCTAATAAGAATTGCTGCTGCTGTGCATGAATAATATCAGAAAGGTACAGTATACTCTAGGTTCCAATACCATAAAATACCCTTAGTGCAGGACTAGCCTCACCACAGTAAATTACCACTAGATACTAGTTGAAAGTTGCATTGACTTAAGAAATAATAAAGGGAATTGTATCCTTGTGAATTTAGAGTTTAGAATATTATATCTGTGTTGTTGGTATAGAAATTTCTTTGCATGCAATTTAAGAGAGCATGTGTCTGCCTTACATAGACAATCTATCATAGCTAACCTGAAGCACTGTCTTTACTCCCGAGCTACTGATATTCCAGTTAGCAATATAGATAATTCTATCATAGCTAATATGAGGCTAGAAAACACAGTACATCAGCTAATACTGTGCAAATTTGGTCACATGCATTAGTGACCTAGCGATATGGTTGGGCAGGATATCAACAATCATGGTTTTGATTGGGCTAATACAAATGGACCGGTGAGGTGGGAGAGGGATTATATAAAAAGAAATTGCATACATGCCACTACAGAGTTGTCTCTGGACGAAAATGCCATCGCAAAGTTGTTTAGGTTGTGGATGTCATTATAAAGTGTGGAAACGTGCATAGATGCCATTATGGAGGACTTAGGGGATGTACGATACGAGCTCAAAATACAGTCCAATATACGGTCTGACGAGTGGGTCCATGTGTCATACTCTCACCTTCTCCTTTTTCCTCCCAACTACTCTCCATCTCCCCCAAATCCGGTAGCCTCTCCCTCTCTCCTTTGGCCCCTCTCTCTATGGCTAGTCTCTCAGGCCCCTCTACGAAGGCGGGCGGCACACACGAGCCCGGTCTGCAGTGGTGGCATGAGCGAGCATGTGCTGCGGCAGCGCAGTGTGCGCAGATGGGCAAGCAGTGGCGGCATGTCTGGACGGGAGACGGATGCGGGTGGCAGCGACACACCTGCAGGCTGCGGCAGTCCAGCAAGATTTGGGGGGGATGAAGAAGGAAAATACGAGAGTATGACATGCGAGTATTTTGAGCTCGTATATCTCTCAAGTCCTCCGTAATGATATCTATGCACGTTTCCACACTTTATAATGGCATCCACGACCTTCATGGATTTGTGGTGACGTTTTAATCGCAAGGCAACTTCATAATGGAATGTTTGCAATTACTCTATTATAAACTTTCTGTAAAATTGATTGATGATGTTGCTGAAAAGTTGACTATAATTGAGAAACTATCAATAGGAAAAATGTGTCTGGAACATGAATTGTACTGCAATGAAGCCATGCCAGCAACTAAAATGAATGTACATGTTAAATGTGTTATACTGTGATATTAACACCCAAACATAAACCATTACTTACTTGTGGAGATTTTTTTCTCCTTACACATCTTAGCTGATGGATCTTCAAGACCCCATTCTGGCACAACCCTCGTCCATTAGGAAAGTCGAACTGAAAACTAAGTTTTCTCCTTGAGAATACTATTTTGCTTTGTTTGTTTTATTCCATGCTGCAGTTATTTAGGCATGTCATGTCACGTTAAAAAATTTCATACACCATCGTCATAACTGGCAAATTTCATAAACAGTGGCCTTGCTCCTGTTGCTAGCTTGTTTGAAGAGTGTTGGCAAAACCGATAGCTTGAGCGTAGACAAGGCGGATGGTTTGATCTGATTTGCTGAAAATTGGATGAGAGGCTATTTTGGCGACATAATACTCATCCAACCTTCCTTTATATTTACTTTACTGCCTGTTTTTAATATGCTGTTGGTTTTCTTATGATGCAATGGGATAGGTCTGTATTTTTGAATGGTGGTTAGGTTGTATTAGTACGAGTACAAAGTTTTTTCTCGATGAAAGTGCATATACAATCGAGGAACCAGTTTTACTATGCAAATTCTTTCTTTAGATGAATGAACATAGCTTGATAGAGTAAAAGGATTCATTAATACTAAAAGCATGTGTGCCTGCACGCATGTACCAACACACATCTTTTGTTTCAAGCACCATATTTTTAAAATCAATAAGAAGATATCATGCTTATTAGAACGTCTTTATAATGATGTGAAAATGAGAGAGCGCCCTGAAGGAGAACGTCTGAGCGTTTTACCCTGGGGAGAGAAAGATGGTGCTGGAGCAGGGTAGGTGGCTTGGAGGCTGTGCTAGAGCAAGGGAGGAGGGGTGGAGCGGCAGTGGAGTAGGGGAGGAAGGTGGAGGTGGCGCTGGAGCAGGGGAGGAGGGTTAGAGGTGGCGGGGCAGCGCTGGAGTAGGGCAAGGAGGGGTGTGCGCAGCGGCTGAAGCTGGGGAGAGGGAGATGACGCTTGAGTAGGGGAGGAAGGGTAGAGGCTGTGCTGGAATAGGGGAGGAGAGGTAGAAGTGGCTGCAGTTGCAGATGGAGCAGTGGAGGAGAGGGCGGTAGCGGCTGCTGGAACATGTGAGGTGATGCTGCAGCCTGCAGGGGAGGACAGAGATGTGTAGAAGCAAGGGTTAGGGTCAGAAGAGGGGAAGCTCGAGCTGTCCTGAGTTGGCCCATATCTGAGCTAGGGCTAGGCATAGCTGGCCATGGCACCATGGCCCATGTGGGACTGAGATAGTCCATATTATTGTCTAAAGTGTAATATACTTATTTTACTATATATCTAAAAAGACATTTTAATGTTCGTTTAAACATTTAATTTAAAAAGGTAGTGGGTCGTTTTGTTCTCATTTTATGTCTTAATAAGCTTGGAAGATAGATTATTGATTGACATATTATCTCTTTTATAATTTGAGTTCAAACTTGGTCAATATTATGAGCAGCAAAATTGACAATTCTGGTTCAAAATATAGAAAAAAGATGAAATAGAGCAAATAGGTGTCATTATATATTGGGAATTTTACAAGTTTGTTTATCGTATATGGAGATGTCTATTCAATTATTCTTAGTGGTATTTCGAGTGAATTTGGTGTTTAAATGGATAATTTGCAATGAGTATGCATGAAATCGGGGTATGGCGCATACTGCATAGTATACTCTCCTTTACCTCGAATATATTATGTGGCGAGTTGGTTTGGTATGATTCTAAGGGCATGTTTTAATGGTAGTATCCATTATATGATTCTAAGGGCATTTTTAATGGTAGTACCCATCTGTGATCCTTTTGTGACCCAACACTATTCATCATTTGAATTGTGTCGGGTTAGAGAAGAATCACAAATGGGTTCACCCATTAAACATGCCCTAAGGGCTGATGGTAGGGCACCCATCCTCATCTAGCCACCGCTAGGGCTCTTCACTGACATGGTAGAGAGGTTTTGAGTTTTGGGGACTGTTTGGTTCATATCCTATACTTAGCACAGATGATTTGCCAAAGTTGGCTAGCTTGGTTCATTAAATTGCTACCCATACTTTGGCCTGGCAACTTCGCCACACTTTTTTATGTTTATAAACCAAACGAGTGGCTAACTCGGTCAAATTTGGCTAGACTGTGGCTATAAACCGAATGACCTTGGTCTTACAGGCTAAATACTCTGTTTATTCATTGAATGCTTATAACGGAAACAGAACTATCCTTTTTATAGTGACAAATATATCTAATCTAAGAAACATACCTCTTAACAACTATCCCTAAGAAACAATGATCATTAATGTTAAACACCTCATCCTTAATTCAACTAGGGCTCTTATCCCTAACAAAGTAATGAATCTTCTAAGGACCCTTGCCTCCTAAAGACCCTTGCTACAACAATGCACGGCACAACAATGCATGTACTGCTCATGACGCTACAGTGCCCATCTATTCTATTCCTTCATGTGAATCGCCAATACCATAACAAGAAATATATTTGAAGTTAGCAGCAGTTAGTAACCCTAGCCCTTGTACGAAAGGATATCTGTTTAAGTTTTTCTAGGTTCCTTTTGACCATGCATGCAATCATTTACAAATTCTGCTTTACTATCAATATATTTCTCGATCAGTCCTAAGCTACTTTAATATTTGCAGGAGACAAAATAAGTCTTGAATGAAATGCTTTTGCATATGGAGTGAACTTGTTGCTATGTTCACTAAAATGTGTAGTGGTGGTAGTAGTACCAAAACTATGATATTTATTTGAATTTACATTGAAGTTTGTGTATTATACTAAGCTATGATATCAATTTGTATTTACATTGTGGCTTGGGTATTATACTAAAATCCCATGTGAATTAGCTAATGACAAACTGATCATAATGCATTTGCAGCATTTGTCTGCTCCAGCCATTGGAGGAAATCTTTTGCTTTCTGACAAGTCACCTGAATGCAACATGAGGCTGCTGAGTACTGACATGGTTTTGAATCTTTTGATGCGATCGCTGCTTAAAAGAGTAAAAGGACTACACATGGAACCCTGGAGCTCTGAAGTACCGTGAATAGACAGCTGAAGTTGATCTAAACTTGTGGACACTGGAATCAGGATATACTGGAAGCTACTACTTTTGTTGCCCATTCTTTTTCTGCAACTAGGCAACACAGCCAGAAGCCTGAATATGGGGCTCAGAAATACCATTTTTAGTGCTTACCGAGTAGATATATCATCTTCACTGCATTAATGACGTGGCTAAGGAAATTCAAAGATGAGGTTTTCCCGGGCATCCCTGCCTCTTGATCAAAAGCTCATCTCAGATGGCTAATACTGGCTGGGGCGCCTACTTGTGTTGTGATGCCCTTTTGGCTTTATCAAAGTGGAGGTTTTGCTAGGAAATCATGCCTGGATGCATTTGCGTCTCTACCTCAGGTTTATATGAGTTGTGATTTGTGAACGACTTCAGGAATGCGGGAAGCTTAACTTTTGCAATAAAGTTTGAAGGTGCACTGTTCACAAGCAGTCTGAGGACACTGCTTTGGAATCTCAACAACAGTGCCATGTAACCTCCCAATCATGGAGCTGGCAGTTAAATGGCCTGTAAAGCACTAATGAACAAGAAAGCACTTTGATGGTTTAACAGCATCTCAAGTCGTTAGTGTCATTCAAATGACTTGACCCTGTAAATCGTGTTAAAAGAAGGAACAGCATAAGTGGGGGATACCGCTAAAGATCTCTATACTTTTGTCGGAAAAATTTTGCAGTGCCAAGGCAGGCACTTGTTTATTATTTCATTTTTAGGCCAAAAGGCAGTAGCTATATGTTTCGTTTTCCCATTAATTAACATGGCGCCTATTTTTAACATGTGTGCAATGATTCTTTTGGCAATCATATAAGTAGTACTCACTAGTCAGCACAAAATGTAGTTGTCAAGCATGTCATACAGTTTGTTGCTTTGTTTCATGCATCGTGGTCTCTCCTTTTGCAGCTGCAAATTATTGTAGGCTGTTATGTCAAATATTGCTTTCAGATTGGAATCCAATTTGTTTGGCCTCCGCAATTCTTGCTCTGTCCTGTTGTGAGTTGTGACCTGCAATGGATCAGTGAGATATGATCGTGTCCTTTTTTGTTGATTATGTTTTCCATAAATAATCGTATGTATTTCTTTTTATTCTTTTAAATTATCATGCCTGGATATAGAGTGGGACATTAATTAATAGTGAGGTAATGAACCGTCATGTCTGAGGACTGATGAATCAGATCCAGCGTAGTGTATATATATCAATTATACGATATTGTTAGCTGGTTTGATCTGGCGTGATATGGAATAATGAAATTCGGTGAAGTGAAACGTTGACAATGAAATGGAGACAGTTTACTTGGATTATTTTCAGTCGCCAGTTGGTAGCGTAACTAGGCTAAGGGTCAAGGATAAGAGTTTACGGGCTGTGCATAAATACTCTTGTCGTTAAGCTAAAGGATAGGGATTAGAGTTTACGAGCTGTGCGTGTAATCTTTGCATCCACTTGTGAAAAGTCAACTGACATGAATGACCAATCAGGCATCATGCTATGATTAATTTTGGTTTACGGTGGTAAAATTGAGCAACTAAGACCATGTTCAATCATTTTCTTTTCATTTATTCCCTTTTCTGTATTCTTTCTTTTTGTATTCCGTCCCCAACAATATCCTTTTAAAGAAGGAATTCGTGAAAAGAATGAAGAGAGAATTTCTATGGAAAGCTAATTTCTCGCTGAAAAAATAGACGAAGAGCATCCATTGAGAGTTTTGAAGAAAATTAGAACCTCTTCGCGAAAAAAAGGGACAAATTAAGAAACATCGTTGACGATGGTATAAAGTTAGCCAATGGGTGGAACAAAAACTAAAGTATATGACATACATGTTAGAAGGCTAATAAAGCATCAAGTCGTAGTTGTGACATAAACCAAATGCTAGATAACTTAATAGACGTGGCAACCTTAGACCATAAACCAAGGTTATTTGTATTATAAAGACGTACAAAAGCCCACCGAAGGCGGAAAGGGCGAAAGGCCATGTGGCCACGCCATCCTAACAAACAAAAACTTTTGATTACGTCATTCGTGGAAATTCAACCATTTATCCATACGTCATGTGTAAAACCAATCCTACCACCGACTAAAGAATTAGGGCATGGCTAGTTGAGGTCGCTCTCAAAGCTGGTTTCCTAGGTTTAGATCCCACCTCCCTCTTTTTTCCTATCGTGCCCATTTCCCCCCTCTTTTTTTTTGTAGATTGCAAAAAAAATAAAAATCAAAAAAATCAAAAGTTCATAATATGGAACCATGTTTGCACAAAGAACATCCATGCAAAGTTTGGTTGTTCTACAAAGAAATTTTAAAGTTTAAATTTAAAAATAGTTTGTTTTTTCTATTTAAGCCGTATTCCTTTCCTTTTACATTTAGTTTTTCCTATATCCCAAAAAATTTAAAAAATAGAAAGTTTGCAAAAATGGAACTATGGTCGTACCAAAATAATCCATAAAAAGGTAAGAATTTATACATATTCGTAAAATAGAGATTTCAAAAATATTTTTCTTTGTTCTTTTTCACCCTTATATTTTTTAAGACCGTCAATATAAAAACAAATAGAACCTTGTATGGCCAAAGAGCCAAACCGAAATAATTCAAAAAAAATCTAAATTTTCGAAGAATTGAAGTTTTAGAATACTGTTCTTTTATTTTTTTCTCTTTTAATTTTTTATAAATATTGTTCGCTTGTTATATTTTACCCTCTTATTTCTTTTAATTTGGTTATTAATCATGAGCCGCGCTCTGACATCCTTCGTAGTAATCTAAATACTTGCATAGGCAGATCAGAGTAGCAGAAAAGTGGCAGGACACGCTAGAGCACCAGAACCATCCAGGTAGGGTATTATTGGAGTGGATAAGGATGCAAACATGGCAGTACTTGATACTCCTTTCCAGCTTGACCGGGAATGCGAACAGTGCTAGCGTCCCAGATTGGAATGTTTTTTCGTCATTATCCAGACCGTGGCACAAGGGAACATGCACCCTTCTGGTGTCGTAGGACCTTAGGTTTAGTTACCGAATACCCCCCTCTCGCTTTTTACTAAATTTTACCATCATTTCATTTACAAGGGCAGGTGAAAGCCGCCCTGGAGCAGCTTTCAAAGAAAGAGGAAATAAAAAAATTATGATACATAATGGTTGACGGTAATACTACGTTTTAATCTAATCGCTCATCTACACGGTGGATTATCCACGTAAATATACAACACCCCTACTAATATAAATAAGTGGCCACTGGCGAGTAACCATTTTGACGTCCCTAAAAAGGCATAACCTTTAACCTTTTTCCATGTGCTTTTTTTCACTTCTATCATTCATGATTTGTCGAAAATGTCGGCAAGCCAGTACGCACCCTACGTCTGGTCTCCTTTGACAACCAAAGAGTTCTACTGCTGATAAAATGCACTCTTTTCTATACTATTTCTGTAGGCCACGACAAAGCACTCTTGGGTGTAGCTCTCTTCCTAAACGCTGCATCATGCGCAATGCATCGTCGCGTATCGATCCTCCCCTAGCTACCACTCGTACAGCCGTACGTCCACTGCCCGTAGTATCCACTGCCAGCAGCAGCCGACCCAGCGCGATGACGAAGGGAAACACAGTAGCAGAAAAGTGGCAGGACACGCCAGAGCACCAGAACCATCCAGGTGGGTATTATTGGAGTGGATAAGGATGCAAACATGGCCGTACTTGATACTCCTTTCCAGCTTGACCGGGAATGTGAACAGTGCTAGCGTCCCAGATTGGAATGTTTTTTCGTCATTATCCAGACCGTGGCACAAGGGAACATGCACCCTTCTGGTGTCGTAGGACCTTAGGTTTAGTTACCGAATACCCCCCTCTCGCTTTTTACTAAATTTTACCATCATTTCATTTACAAGGGCAGGTGAAAGCCGCCCTGGAGCAGCTTTCAAAGAAAGAGGAAATAAAAAAATTATGATACATAATGGTTGACGGTAATACTACGTTTTAATCTAATCGCTCATCTACACGGTGGATTATCCACGTAAATATACAACACCCCTACTAATATAAATAAGTGGCCACTGGCGAGTAATCATTTTGACGTCCCATAAAAAGGCATAACCTTTAACCATTTTCCATGTTTTTTTTTTCAATTCTATCATTCATGATTTGTCGAAAATGTCGGCAAACCAGTAGGCACCCTACGGCTGGTCTCCGTTTGACAACCAAAGAGTTCTACTGCTGATAAAATGCACACTTTTCTATACTATTTCTGTAGGCCACGATAAAACACTCTTGGGTGTAGCTCTCTTTCTAAACGCTGCAGCATGCGCGATGCATCGTCGCGTATCGATCCTCCCCCTAGCTACCACTCGTACAGCCGTAGTTACGTCCACTGTCCGGTACTCCCTCCTTTCCAAATTACGGTTCACGGTTGATTTTTAGACATGTCTTTTGATCATTCGTTTTATTCAAAAAATTAATATAAAATATAAGTCATGCTTGAAGGATGTTTAATGATAAAACAAATCACAACAAAATAAATAATATTTACATATTTTTTTTGAATAATACGAATGGTCAAATAGAATATTCAAAAGTTAACAGTGAACTATAATTTGGGACTACAATTTGAAACGGATGGAGGAGGATCCACTGCCAGCAGCAGCCGATCCTGCACGTCGGCCGCGCAGCTCAGCTCAGATCCGTAGCATCTACCTTAAGGCCTTGTTTGTTTCAGATTAAATTAAATTAAATAAAAATTTGTTATTTTTGTATAAGCCAAATAATGTAATGTTTTGTAGTCATTCTTGTGGGGTTTTAAATAGTACTTTTTAAAATTTGTAAAATATTTTTTTCATAATTTTTGAACTCGTTAAAACGTATTTTAAGGTGGTCACAAATTTGCTACAGTGAAACACAACTTTACGTTAATCTGAAACAAACACGGCTAAAACACTATCCTTGAAATAAAACACTATCCGGTTTTAAATAAAGTACGAGTAGCTGTTAGAAGAGAGATTTTTTAAAAAATACAAAAGAAATTGTGAAAAAGTTTTTAGAAAAATTAGAGTGAGTAGTCATGAAACGGAGTGGACAGGTGAAGTACGTGACGTGAATACTTTTGCTTTTGGCGACGCTATCTTAAAACCCTCCATCCATAGTGGGTCACCGCGTCTAAATGATGCAATCAATTGCGGCTTTGCGGGTGGGGGAGCAAGCTCGCCTTGTCGCGACCCGCCGCTTTGTCACGGCGCGGAGGCCGGCGCTGCTCGCCCAATCACTCCGCTCCTCTCGCCCGGCCGGTGGTCCTCGTCTCGCCGCCTCCAGCAAGCAGCCGGCCGGCCGGACGGACGGACGGATAAGGGGGAGAGGAGTGGCTTTGCCTGCATGCGCTGCATGCGCGCGGCCGCAGCACCTGCGCCGGCGCTGGGAGAGGAAGGGGAAGCTAGGCCGTACGGCCACCGCCGCGCGCCGCCTTCGCTATCGCACCCGGGGGCGAATGCTCTAGAGTCTGGAGTCTGGACGTTGCTCGTGAGACGGAGATCGGGTCGGCAGGGGAGAGGGACGTGTACGAGTTGCATGCTTGCATGCGCTGATGCGCGTCGTTCGTTCCGTGCAGTTCGTTTTTTTTTTAACCTCGTCGCTGCCATTCTGGCCTTCCTTATTTGTTTCATTCTAAAGTTGAGTTTAGTTTTACCGTAACATATTTGTGATCTCTTTAAAGGATGTAACATATTTGTGGTCATTTAAAAAGATGTTTTAAAGAATTTTAAAAAATATGAAAAAAATTATTTTACGAACTAAGGACTACATCAGTTGGCTTATAAGGAAATACTCCCTCCGGTCATGAAAAGAAGTCGCCGTCGACTTTTGGAGACATTTTTGACCATTCATCTTATTCAAAAAAATTATGTAAATATCATTTATTTTGTTGTAATTTAGTTTATTGTTAAATATATTTTAAGTATGACTTATATTTTTATATTTTTAAATAAGACGAATAGTCAAAGTCGTGTGTAAAAGTCAACGATGACTTCTTTTTGTGACTGGAGGGAGTAACAAATTTTTATTTAATTTATTTTAATTTAAGCTGAAACCAGGCCTCTATGGATGAGATGAGTAAAAAGAATTAAATATAAATACCACCGCGGAACGGTGAGCCGTCCGATGGTTGCATGCGAGAAAACGGTGGCCGTCCCATCCACTTTAACGGGCGCGCTTGCTTGCGGGAGGCTGACAAGGAGGGCCTAGCTGCAGCACGACGCATAGAGAGGATTTCTGACGGGTAAATCAGATAATGTCTTCCTGTTGTCCTTTAAATCCCGAAAACGTGTATTAAGCTTTTAAAGATAGTAGGAAAGTTTTAAAAATTGCAGGAAAATTCCTGCAGGCTTAGAGAAATGTAGGGATTTTTCTAGGGCATAAAAACACATATGTGCTTCTGAGTGTTTATAGGAAAACTTTAGTTAGCTATTTAAGGGTATTTAAAAATATGCCGTGCTGTGCGGAATATGATTTAATTTCTATTTCAAGTGTTTAAGCATTTCTAAGTGGACCCAGGGTACCAATATGCATAAGAGATTGGCGAAAAATTTTATGCCATTTTTACGAAAAAAAATCGGGTTGTTACAATATGCCACATCAGTGCATGTAAACTTGTGTCGATTATAAACTGACTAGATGAGCATGCGCGTGGCGCATGCAAGGGCGGGAACGCCCGCGCGGGCTGCCCACGGGCGCGCGGAAGGCGCGGACGCGCCCAGCGCGCGGCGAGCAGGCGCGTACGCGCGCACGGAAGGCTGGGGGGAGAAGGGGAGAAAAAAATGGGGGAGACGTGATGGGGCACGGGGGCGGCCCGATCTTCTGGTGAGACTCGAAGGGATAATTTCGATCTGGTCGAAGAGGCGACCTTGACGATCCGGCTACCAACCTCGCAAGGAGTGATATGGTGGCTTCTTTAATTAAACCCAAGTTTGAAATATAGCAGATTTTAGTATTAAAACTAAACAGAATTACAAATAAAAATTACATTTTGAGGTGGTTCTGTTGTTACATATTCCATTCATTCCAAATTGTAGTTCACTGTTGACTTTTGGACACACATTTTAACCATTCGTCTTATTCAAAAATTAATGCAAACATGCAAAAATATAAGTCAAGCTTAAAGTATGTTCAATGATAAAACAAATCACAACAGAATAAATAATATTTACATATATTTTTTGAATAAGACAAATGGTCAAATAGAATATGCAAAAGTCAACAGTGAACTACGATTTGGAACGGAGAGAGTACATGATATGAACCTATAATGATAAATAGTCTCTAGTGGTGATGGTGGTGGGCTGGCGGTGGTAAAGATAGGTAATCTGTTTATTCTCCAAACCTTCAATCCAATGGTGTTGGACACTTTCTGTTTATGTGTTTTCGTTTCCTAGTGTTATATTTCATGATTTTTTTTTTGTCAAATCAAGATATATTTAAACACCATATTATCTAGCTTTCTTATCTTAATGTGTTGTACGTATTTTACTAACCATAGCATAGGACAAGGAAGCACAACAAAGCCAAGTACGAAAGCGGAGCCGAGGCAACTACAGACATAAGTATGACACAATCGAGTGTGAAATCAAAGTTGAAGGGGTGATTGACCCGAATGTATAGAATATAATGCAAAAGTAAACATATGATATTCATCTATATTTTATATAAATAAAACCAATGTCTAACGGAGCCACAACATTAATCCTAAAGTATTAGAAATTCCCACATTAATCAGAGAGAAAAAAGTTCTACACCGTCAATCATTATATGCCCAGATTATAATGGAATATAAAAAGAGTCTCAGCAATTATAAAATTGTTCATGCAAATACGTGGGACAACATGCTAGTTATTTTATGTTAAAACAGTGTTAAACGGAACCACCATATTAATACTAAAGTACTAGAAAATTCCACATTAATCTAAGAGAAAAGAAAAAATCTGCACTGTCTATCGTGGGTCCAAATGATAACGATTTAGATTAAAAGGTACAATAATAAAATAAAAGCAATCTAAAGGGGTTCATATCAAATACTAGATTAGGAAAGGAGTTCATATAAAAACAAGATTAATTAGAAAAAGAGTACATATCAAAATTAAGATCTAGCAGCACAAATGCACCTCGTTTATGGCTTATGGTAAAGCACACAGACACTTGGGGCTAGGCTAGTATTTGAAATGATATGCATATATCCGAAATTTAAAAATCTGTCTGACATGCTCTAAAACGACAACATATGCAACGTATGTTTGTCGGTAAGGGTACCATGTTAATACCCATAAACCCTCTGTCATCATGGCGAAACTTTCCGCCTCTTAATTTCTCCAAAAATATCCTATGCTATTGCTAGGGATTAATTTACTAGCGCCAATAGCGACTCTTTGGAGGCGATTAACACAAGCCCACGCGCGCTGTCTCGTAGCGCACCGGCGAGCGCTCCTCTTCGCCGGTTAAGTTAAAATAGAAAATCTTAGCCAAATCTTAATCGAGGTGCTAGCTTAGCTTGCTAGGCTCGCACGCCTCTTGTCACGGAGCGACGAGTTTGTCGCGACGCTCGCGTACCACGCGGCCCCGTGTCTCAATCACCAACAGCTAATTAAGGTGGGGGATTAGCGCGCTAAACGCCAAGGGCAAAGTCACCGGCCGCATCGCAATTAGCGACGACGACGACGACGACTAATGGCGCCCTTTAATTAATCTACTCTGATTAACTAATCCGCAGCGCCGCGATGCGCTCAGCAGCGCCTTTCAACTCACCAGCATGTCAGGGACGCGTCCTGTACAATACATAGCCAAAGACGGATCAGTCTCTCCGGCCACATGGGTGTGTTAGGTTATTTGGTAAGACGAGGCTGACGGGCTATAGCTCCACTAGACTAATTAGCTATGCCGTTGTCTTGGTCTGTTTAGTTTGAGATGCTTCTAACTCCTATGCAGCAAAATGTCGTAAGGCCACACTAACTACTGTAGTGTCTCAAAGCTAGACTTCTTGTTGTGTATGAATCAGAGTACCCTTGGATCTTGTTTAGAGGGACGATTTTCACCGGGATCCCTACCATTTTTCAACGACTAATAGGGATTAATTTTACTTCAAATTCGGCACCAATATCCTTGGTATTACCAGGTAATCCTGCCTGTCCGATCATGGCCGAACTCTCTATCACAAACCAAATCCAAGATTGCAATATTTGATCTACGCAAATGACGTATTGACCGAAGACGTTTTATACTTGCTTTAAAAATGTTCTACGCAAACGGTGCCTCGATCGCTCTCTCTCTCTCTCTCTAGATCTTCTCCTTCGTTCTCTCAAAGAACAGAAATTCTTAGGTGGCTACGACGAGATGGATGCCCGCTAATCCCTCAACTTGCTCGATGTGAACGGAGCTATAACTAACGAGAGCGCGAGAGTTTTAATGAATGTATAAGCCCCCGGCGCATTTGCTCGCCGTCGCCGCGCATCGCGTCGCGTCGCATGCGGCATGCCCCCAACCCAGCGTTTTGTCGTGGCCGTCGTGTCGCCTTGTCGCCACCTCGGAATATCCCTCGCGTGATTAAGATCTGTTAGATGGTCCTAATCGGGGGGCTTAAAGGCGCGCTAAGATCCGCCGGGTTAGCGACGATCCTGTGGGCGAGCAACGTGCGCGAGGCTGCTAAGTGATAGCCCCAGGACCCGTCTCGCCCTAAACCATGGTCCAGCTGGTTGGTGTCGTAGCCGACGTCCCCAGGGAAGATCCAAGGCACTGGTGATTTCCTGGCCACTTCCTGAAAAAAAAAAGAAGGGCACTAGAGGTGGTAGAGCGTGACGAACAATTTTGGTCGTTAGTGTACCTAAAATTTCTGTGCGAATTATGAGTATAAATCGTTGCTTGTTGGCGTTGTGGTACGTTAGCCTTTGTTTCAGAACGTTGCATACTTGATTTTAGTTTTGTTGAAACGAAAAAAACATGTTGCACACTTCTATTTACACAGCCTACTGAACAGCTTACAAAGACACTTCACTTATAATTTTATTTAGACAACCTACCAAACAGGTTACAAAGACAATCACGCTTTTTACACCTATTTATGTTTTTGTTCTTGGACATCCATCATGTTTTTGCACAGAGTTTCCTAACGGTCTACTCTAGCGAATCTAATGGCGATGGCATATAAGGTATCAAGTCATAAGTATCAAGTTATAAGTGAGTTAATTATACATAAGGGTAGAGTGTGAATATGGTGGCATAGAAGAGATTAGAGGACTCTGACGTGGCATGTAAGGATTTAGCCTTTTTTATAAAGTAGTAATATTTAGAGTACGACAATTCTTAGACTTAACAAAAATAAAAAGATTACAAGACTATAGACAAAATTTTGAGTCCTTGATGCGGTTGCATTTGTTCCTGTATATAAGCTCATCGAACACGTTAGTCCTTTAGAGCATGAACTGCAGGCCCCCTATCAACATCCTGCAAAAAACTGTGCCATGTTGATTAGCACAGCATGCAGCGTGGGAGATACTGTGTTGTTTCTGCGGTTTGAAATTCCTGCTGTACCTGCTGTTGATACAGGCCAAGACACATCCCCTGCTGGGATGCTCTTAATTCGACCATTATCAATCATCGAAACCCACAAGACACGCTAGATGCACTTCCAGATAAATTGAAAATTTTTAGTGGTACCGAAGCGATTTTTCTTTTTACCACCCACAGAAAAAGAAACGTTGGTACAATTATTTATAAAAATAATGCACACAAAAGTAGGCTATGGAAATTCCGCGAATTATTCTAACTTTCTTAGGTGTATCCTTTGCCGCAAAACTCTTGTGAGAATCTTGTACAGAGGCAAAGGGAAAAGCATGCTGTTCGAGAGAGGCACCCTTTAGGAGCGTGAATGCCCTTTATTAGCACTAAACTACTACGTCCTCTTTACAAGAAAAAAGGCGATAATAAAGTACAGTAGTAATAAACTAGTGCTCTACCTCTACTCCTGCTTAGCGAGTACTCCACTCAAGCACTTGCGCCCAGCACAAGTTCCTTCTTTTGAGTAAACAAAAACCACACGGAAACGACACAGGGTGGCGATTTGTCTGGAGCGAGCCGGTTCCGGAGGCGACAAGGCGTTGGCGACCGATTCAGAGGACAAAGCGCCACACACCGGGTCCCCGTCCCCCGCCTCGCCGTATCCCTCGCCATTACACGGCCGCCGTTTCGCTTCGTGCCTCCTCCTAATCGATACAGCGCGGATGATGCCAAGCGCGCGACGGGCGGCGGTTCATAATAAACTGGGGGGAACGCGCGCATCGGCAGTTCGGCACGCCACCGGTTGGCACCGCTTTTTTCACATGCCCATTGCTTCCTGCAGCGGAGTATATCTATCTCAGCCGCTTTCTTTTTGAGTTTTCCGCATTCAATTTTCTTTTGGCTAGATGTTCCGGGCACTAGCCGGCAGTACCTTGATGGGGTTGTCAAATGTTAGAGATGGTAGTACATCAATTGCGAGCAGGATCTATTGAGGGTGGGATCAAGATCCAGCAGAGGCACCAATCGATTCCCCTCCACCAAATCCTCTCCAACTCATCCGCTCACTCTTGCGACCTTGCTGACTATGAGATGGAGCAATCGCGCGCTCCTCCTCCATTCCCAATCCTCCCCCCTCCTCCGATCGGTCATACTCCCTTCTTCTCCAATCTCCACATCGGCGGTGAGGGTACAACGAACACAACCATTCATCGATCTGATGCGTCCCTATAGTTTTTGTCCCTAGGTGTCTATATGAGTATGCTAGTTTTCTTAGTTATGGGGTGTTTGGCGTTCACGGTGAGATCGGAGAAGAGTAGAGGAAGAATTGAGAAAGAATCAGGGATTTGGGGCATGAAACCAAAGAAGAACAGAAGAGGAAGAAACAGCAGAGGGGATCAGGATTAGCATCTTCTCATTGCGTGTCGGAAACGGAACAGTACCTGGGTTTATATACCCTTACACGACGCTTGGGCCGGACAGATACAAGGCCCATGGCCTAAATCGAGACGTAGCCCAGCGCACACTCAAACTTCTCGCCTACAACTCTGTTTCCCTGACATTCCCTCCCCCTTAAAAGTGTGCTTGTCCTCAAGCGATGATAAAGGAAACAGCTGACAAAGGCGATGCAAATTCTCTCAAGTATTCCAAGACTGAGAAACCTCCGACCACTGAACCAAAGCTTGAGGTTGAATGGTGGAACCCTTCTGTATCAACTTAACCCGCTGAATAGCAGCAGGGTTCAAGAGAGATGCATCCACCAAAAATTGCATAGTATCATCCGGATTGACTGTTGTTGCCGGTTGGATAACTTTCTTAAGCTGAGATACATGAATTACCGGATGGATGGATGAACTGGGTGGTAACTGCAGTTTGTAAGCAACGGCGCCAACTTTCTGCACAACCTTGTAAGGGCCAAAGTACTTGAAACAAAGTTTATGAGAAGACCTGCGATTGACTGATTGTTGGGCATAAGGCTGGAGTTTCAGGTAAACCCAGTCGCCTATTTCGAAAGACTTCTCTACTCTGTTTTTATCGGCTTGATGTTTCATGCGGTGCTGTGCTCGAGCTAAATTCTGCTTGATGACCTCCTACATCTGTGCTCTATCCGTAAGCCAAGTTTGTAATTCAGTGACAGGTTGGATAGTAGTATTTGAAATTCCAAAGGGTAGGGGGGTATGGCCATACATCACTTCAAATGGGGATTTCCCTAAAGTAGAATGGAACAAAGAATTGTACCAAAATTCTGCTTGAGGTAACCACTTGGACCGTTTAGTTGGGCTGGTATGAATAAGGAAATGCAAGTAAGTCTTGAGACATTAATTGAGTCGCTCCGTTTGTCCATCAGTCTGAGAGTGGTAGCTAGAGCTGAGATTTAAGGTAGTATCAGCCAACCGGAAGAGTTCTTGCCAAAACTGGCTTGTGAACACGTTGTCTCTATCTGAGATGATAACTTGGGGCATTCCATGCAATTTATAGATGTTGGACAAAAAACTTTGGGCTACTGATGCTGCTGCAAACGGGTGACTCAAAGCAATGAAGTGTCCATATTTTGTCAGTTTATCCACAACCACTAGAATAGTGTCATAATGGCCTGATTTGGGTAAGCCTTCAATAAAGTTCATGCTGATCTTGTGCCAAGCTGTAGTAGGTATTGGTAATGGTTCGAGCAATCCCGATTGCCCTGTATGTGTGAATTTAGCTTGACTACACACCGTGCACTGGGAGATAAAGTTGATGATGTCTTGCTTCATGTGAGGCCATGCAAATAGTACTTTAACCTTGTTGTCAGTGGCTGTAATGCCACTATGTCCACCTAGTCCACTGGCATGAAGTGCAGTAAGAATGGCATTGTGAGCCTCAACATTGTAACCCAACCATACTCTTCCTTTAAACCTGAGAATACCATCTTGTAAGGAAAAGCCTTGAGAATTCGTGCCAGTCACAGCTAATTCAGTTAAAAGCTTCTTACAATGGTCATCATGGGTATATCCCTCGACAATTACTTCCAACCATTTGGGTTGACAGGTTGATATAGCTATTATTTCAGTCCTAGGATAAGCTGTTCTTGATAAAGCATCAGCTACCGAATTTGTAAGTCCCTTCTTATAAACAATTTGATATTGTAAACCCAGTAATTTGACAAAAGCTTTATGTTGAATTCCAGTTGTCAATCTTTGATCCCCCAAATGGACTAAACTCTTATGGTCAGTATAGATAGTGAAGGAGTTTTGCTGTAAATAAGGTCTCCACTTTTCGATAGCCATGAGAATAGCCAAGCTTTCCTTTTCATAAGTAGCTAGCTGTTTTGTTTTGATGCCCAATGCTTTACTGAAATAAGCCAGAGGATGTTTGTTTTGCATCAGGACAGCTCCAATACCAATGTCCCTAGCATCAATCTCTATGACAAATGGTTGTTGGAAATCTGGTATATCCAAAACTGGAGCTAAACTCAGTGCTGCCTTAAGTGTGTCAAAAGCCTTTTGATGAACTGAAATCCAAACATATGGGGTGTGCTTTTTAAGCAAATCAGTAAGACATTTGCTAATGATGCCATAATGTTTAATAAATTTCCTATAATATCCACTAAGACCTAGAAAACCTCTAAGAGTTTTCACCGATTGAGGTGTTGGCCATTCTTGAATAGCTTGAACTTTCTTTGGATCAGTAGCCAACCCTTAGGCACTAATGATGTGTCCTAAGTACTCCAATTGAGATTGAGCAAAAGAGCGTCTTTAAGGATCTGAAACACTGCTGGACATGATCAGTCAGATTGGTACTATACACCAGAATGTCATCCATGAACACCAATATACATTTCCTGATTAGTTGAGCAAAAATTTTATTCATTAAGCTTTGAAAAGTTGCTAGTGCATTAGTGAGGCCAAAAGGCATTACTTTGAATTCCCATAAGCCATGATGTGTCCTGAAAGCTGTCTTGTGTTCTTCTCCAGCAGCCACTCTAATTTGATGATAACCTGAGTGCAGACCCAATTTGGTAAACCACTATGCCCCATGTAATTCATCCAAGAGCTCATTAATGATAGGAAGAGGGTATTTATTTTTTACTGTAATAGCATTCAATTGTCTGTAATCCACACAAAATCGCCAAGTTCCATCTTTCTTTTTGACCAAAATGACTGGTGAAGCAAATGGACTGGTACTAGCTTGAACAATGCCACTTGCGAGCATCTCTTGAAGTTGCTTTTCTATCTCATGTTTCTGAGATGGTCCATGTTTGTAAGGTCTTATGTTCACAGTCTGAGCTAGAGGAATCAATGGAATGTGATGGTCACATGTTCTAGATGAAGGCAACCCTGTGGGTGGCTAGAAAATTTTAGAATACCCTTCTAACATCGCCTATACTTCATTTGGTATGGGTTTGTCTGCAGATTGTTCTTCTTCCAAGTACAGGTAAACCATATGATCAATATCTCCTCTTTTGCCCAATTTAACCAATTGTTGGACTGTCATGTGATGGCATGTAGAAGTATTGTCAGCAATGCCTTGCAATTTAAATGAATCATGTTCATTATGATAACTAATGGACTTTGTCCTCCAATCAATCCACATTGGACTATATTGTTCAAGCCACTCCATGCCAAGGATAATGTCATAGCAACCCAAAGGTAGTACTCTAAAATTGCTTTGGAAAGTACTTCCCTGTATGAGATAATATAACTGATGCACCCTCTTGTTACTACAGAGTTTACTTCCATTAGCAATGACCACCTGGACTGGAGGTATGTCTTCTGTGGGTAGGTGTAGCTCAGAAACTAAGGATGTGTTGATGAAATTACCGGTGCTTCCTGAATCTAGCAAAATAGAAACCGATCTATGGGGCAGTAAACCCATTAATTTGATGGTGCTAGGGCCTTGGACTCTATCCACAGCAAATTGAGATAAGTCTAGTTGTTGCTGGACACTTGTAGGGGTAGTAGGATTGAAACTGGTAGTATCCACCTCTTCTTCATCCTCAGGGAAAACAGCTAAGAGTTCTTCTGTTGTAGGACATTTATGTCCAGGATTCCACTTTTCCCCACATCTCATACACAGCCCTTGTGCCTTCCTCTGAGCCCTGAGAAAATCAAATTTATCCCATGATCGTTGTTTCCCCCTCAGATTTGTTGTCCTGAGGTCCATTGCCCGTAATGCCTTTACCAATATGCACCGGAGGAAGTGTTTTTCCACTGAACTTTGAATTTTCCTTATGCTCTACTCGTGGAAAAGTTTTCTTGGAAGTGTTAGCTACCACTTCTTCTTGCAACAATGCTAATGACAAAGCATAATCCACAGTTTTAGGCTTATGTAACACCAAGGCCAATCGCATCTCAGGCTTCAGACCGTCTAAAAATTTGTTCACCAAGAATACCTCATCCAAACAGGAATTATGAGCCATAACTTTGAATGTTAAATCCTAAAATGCCTCATAATATTCCTAGGCCCCTGCGGTCTGCTTGATAGCCAGCAAAGCCTTCATGGAATTGCTATAAGTGTCTTGTCCAAATTTTCCCTCCACTGCTACACAAAGCTCAGGCCATGATATCCCTTCATGTTGCATTACATAGGTTTGAAGCCAAAGTGTTGCTCGACCCTGAAAATGGAGTGTTGCAAAACTAGCCCACAGATGAACTGGAATTTGAAACATAGAGAAATACTTTTCACACTTCACTTTCCAAATCCATGGCTAATCCCCTTTAAATTTTGGAAAATCGGTCCTCGGCATCCTAAAATCTGGGCTATGCATGTTACCAGATTATAGGAATTATTAAACTGGGTGCCATCTCCTTGAGTGCGACCCCTCTCTACTTGCTGATGTTCAATAGGCCCTCGAACTCCTTCTCTGCCATGTGATCAAATACTTGGTGTGGGTGATGGCATCTCCTCCAAAAACGCCACACAAGTACTCAAATTCTTTAGAGAATTGCATACACCGTGCAACATCTGATCAACCGCCGTTCTCCATTCATTCTCGCCACCTTTGCGTTGGAACGCAACACTGCACGATCTCTCCCCAAATCAATTCCAACATCGAGTATAGGAATTATCTTACAGACTCAACCCTAAAGCGAGACCAGCCTGCCTCTCGGAATAATTTTATGGCCTTGATCGAGGGAATATCGAGATCTGACAGTGCCTGCACCTTGCTCTGATACCACTTGTGGCGTTCACGGTGAGATTGGAGAAGAGTAGAGGAAAAATTGAGAAAGAGTCAGAGATTTGGGGCATGAAACCAGAGAAGAACAGAAGAGGAAGAAACAACAGAGGAGATCGGGATTAGCATCTTCTCATTGCATGCTAGAAACGGAACAGTGCCTGGGTTTATATACCCTTACACGACGCTTGGGCCGGACAGAGACAAGGCCCATGGCCTGAATCGCGACGCAGCCCAACGCACGCTCAAACTTCCCGCCTACAACTCTGTTTCCCTGATAGTGTGTTCGTAGGTGTTGGCGTCTCGATGTTCGTTAAAATTTTGTTTGCCAGTAGTAGCTTCGGTGGATGCAATAGCCAAAACAATACCAGATCTTTTGGAGAAACGGGGTGCCTAAAAGAATCGTCGGTAGATTCACTAAAATACTATTGTGGACAGTATTCAGTCTTTATAACGATCCGACAGTCTCTATTTCAGTCTCTAAATTTAGAGAGACTCTCCGATCTTTATAATTTTTCATATACTTAGTATCCAAGGCGGTCGTCTTCGTGACAACCCGACCAATGACGGTGGAACGTGTTAGGGCTATGGATCACACCAAGGCAAGACAATATTTTAGGGCTACGGATCATTTATTTTGTTGTGATTTGTTTTATTAATAAATGTACATTAAGCATGAATTATCTTTTTTTGCATGTTTGCACTAAATTTTTGAATAAGAAGAATGGTCAAAGACGTGTACAAAAATCAAAGAAGTCAAAAATACAGAGGGAGTATTTTCTATTGTCTAAAAAACAAACGGATTCTTCGACCTAAAAAAGATTTTTCTATCGGTTTTGCTAGCGCTTAGTCGCCTGCAAAATCAAATCGGTGCAGGCGATGGCTTGGACTAGGAGGCCGCGCGCACTCCCTTCGCCGGCCGACATAGCATGCGAACGAGCGTGAGAGTCGTGAGACCCTGATGATCAGCAGCAGGGGCGGAGCCAGGATTTGAGTATTGGGGGGGGGGGCAATTGGACACCAAAAAAATTCACATCGATGACACCATAAAAAAATCATAACGAGATGTATGTATGTATGTATGTATGTATGTATGTATGTATGTATGTGTGTGTGTGTGTATCAAAGAAAAATTACATCTGTATTAATTTAAACTTAGCTCTACGACTACCGAGAAGATCATATAAGTCTATAAGTTCCTCTGAAGTGATCTTTGCGGCCAATTCCTTTTCAATATAGACTATCATGCAGTGTCGAATAAAATCGTCTCCCACTTTATTTCGAAGGCGGGTCTTGACAAGTTTCATGGCCGAAAATGCTCGCTCAGTGGTTGCAGTTGACACCAAAAGAGTGATGACTAATCGTAGCAACTTGTCAACCATTGGATAAATCGAAGTTTGGCCTGTTTTAGCTAGTCCATGTGTCAAATCAGCGAGAGAGGGCAAGTACTGCAACCGTAGGTCTGGATGGTTGCATGCATCAAGTTTAAAGTGTGGTAGTTGGCATTCCAACTAATCTCTTTCTTGGCTAGAAAAATCTTTGGGGTAGAACTTGTCCACCAAAGTGCATATCTTCGACATATCGAATGTATCACGCCTTGGATCCAAGGATGCACAAAGGGTTAGAAGCTCTGTTGCTTGAGAACTAAAACAATCATTCAACTCAACCAACTGTTGATCTATTGCAACATTGAATAAATCTACACTGCAATGATGTAGTGCTGTAGTGTTATCATGCTTATTGCGAGACTTAGGAACAGTTCTTTTCAGCTTAACGACTTATTTACGTTTTGAAAACACATATGATTTGTGTTTTTTTAGTTCGTTTTTTCGCTGTTTTGAAGGTGGGTTCTAACGCTTTAAAAAGCAAGTCAAACGAAATGTATCCGAATATCGAGACTACCTCGAGAAGCTCTCGAAGTTCAGTCATTTCAGCTATTCAGCCGTTCAGATCAGCTCAAAAGAACAGGGCCTTAGTCATATCAACAAACCTATGAAAATACAAGGCATGTCATATAAGTTTGATGTAATGTATATCCTAAATTAAAGATTACGGGAGGTTAACATACTTGTGATTCATATCGGGGATCTCGATCTCATGCTTCATACAAAAATATTTAACTTCTTCTAGAAGAGGTTCCCAACCATTTTGCCTTAACTCACCAAGTAACACCTTTGTGTTAGACACAGAATCCATTGCATTTAAAATATATAAAAAAATTTGTTGGAGTGTTCGACAAAGCACATCGGTGATCTTCATGATTTTTTTCCATTAGATGTAGAATGAACACAAAATCAAATGATATAAGAATCTTCAGAGCACCTCCGGCATCTCCTCAAGAATATTTTGAGACTGAACGATCATTTGCTATACTCCGTAGGACCGATACTACAGTAGCAAACATCTTTTTCAAACTTTGAATTGGCCTATAGTGAGAACTCCATCTAGTGTCTCCTGCTCTTTGTAAAGATCCTATCTGATTTGCCCCACTTTCTGTATCAAGCTCTCCTAATTCAATCCCATGTTCAATTTGAGCAGGCAAGTAGCAAAGCAGCGAGCCAGCGGCTATGCACGACGCCGGCGTCAACACGGGCTCGCGGCGTCGCCTACAACCAAAATCAGTCTTCTAGGGATCGAAAAGATCAAAAGACGGTGTTTTTTTAGGGATTTAGAAGTTGCCTTTTTCAGTTTTTGGGCTTTGGGCTGGCCACGTTTGGCCGTAGAGATGGGCTAATTGGGCTTCGATTAGCAACTACTCATCATTCCATAATTACTTAATAGGGGTATTTAAAAAAATTTCGTTGGGGGGGGGGGGGCAGGCCCTTGCCAGCCCCTCTGTCTCCGCCACTGAGCAGCGGCGTTGCTAGCTAGTGAGCAGGGCATGTATTGCGCCTGTACGTGACGCTAGCTTGCTTGAAATACTCCTGGCCGCTGAAAATTAGACGTTTCATTTTTTGTTTCACGTGAAAAAAAATATTTTTTGTGCTAAAAAAATTATTTTTACTTGGCTAGATCAGGTAAACAAGATGTATATACATCAATAATAAATCATACTTACTTTCTATGCCTGTTTTTCTTAGTTTAATTTTTTCACTTTATTTACATTGTTTTTCAGTTTTTTCGTATGCGAAAAATCTTTATCTTTGTATTGAAAAAATAGTCGCCTGGGCCAAACACCAAAACGCAGACGTCGGTGTTCTCAGGGCCGGCCCTAGGGGGGGCAGGGTGGGCGGCCGCCCTGGGCCCCCAAAGTAAGGGGCCCCCACTCCATGCAATGCAAGTATATGTATAGTCCACAGTCCACTACGCGTCTACCAGTCTACGCAGGTCATAACACAAACGCAGGCATGCAGCGCCGCCCCGAGGCCCTCGTCCTCGTCCCTTCACGCCGTCACGCGACGCGCCGGCACCGACCGACCGGCACGAGCAGCGCCTCGCCGCCTCGGCTGCTCAGCAGCCCGTGCCCGGGCGTAGGTATTAGGTAATTAAACATTTAAACCATCAGATGGGGATACTAGATGTATATTTATCCTGATGTAAATCGGCATATGAGTTTTCTTTTCTGTAGAGCTTTCGATCTCATAAGAATTGACGGCGTGCTCACCGCTCAACCACTGCGGATCACACCCCTGGTCGGATTTCTCGTCTTGCTAGCCTTTCGGCCGAACTCAGTTCGATTGAGCGCTGGACGCAGCAAGGAGCAACACACGGGGATTACCCAGGTTCGGACCCCCTCGCGGGTAATAGTCCTACTCCTGCTGAGCCTTAGCTCTTTGGTTGTGGTTGAATGGAATGTGCTTACAGAGTGTTGCCGGTGCACGTATGCTAGTGCAATGCTACCTTCCTCCCCCTCCCCTCACCCACACGCTGCTCTCCCCACGCCGCCGGTGAACCGAGCGCCATCTCCACCCCAAGCCGTCGCCGCCCAGATCCATGCCGAGCCGCCGCCGGAGGCCACCGCCTCACCCATGCCGCTGCCCTGCCGTGGAGGTGCAGCCCTGCCCTGCCGCCGCCTCTCAGGACGAGCCGCCGCCGCGCCGCCCCCATGGAGCCGCGCCGCCCCCGCGCCCCTGCCCAGCCGTCCCCCTTTCGCGCCACCACCAAGCTGCCGACGTGCCGCCGCCCTTGCCGCCAAGGATGCCGCCGCCCTTGCCTTGCCGTCGGCCGCCACCCTCACTCTCTCTCTCCCGTGGCACTCTCTCTCTCTGTGGGGTGCCATCGCCGGCGTGTTGGGAAGGAGAGGGAGCAGAGGGAGAGAACCAGAGAGTAAAGAGAGAGAATGGAGAGAGAGGGGAGAGATAGAAGAGAAGGGAAAAGAAAATGAAAATAATTTTAAAAAATACATGGTCTCCAAATCAGCAAAACCACCCAGACGTGGCGCCACATCAGCAAAACCACCCTTACGTGGCGCTACATCAGCAAAACCACCGAGCAAAACCGGATTGCGATGTGTTTTGAGCCGGTTTTGAATGTTCAGGGGGGAAAGTAGACTAAATCATAGTTTAGGTGGTTTGTTGGACCTTCGTGATAGTTTGGGTACCTAAAATAGACTTTTTCCTTTCTAAAAGACTTTGAAAAGGCTTATGACAAAGTCAAATGACCCTTCTTACTCCAGACTCTACGAAGGAAAGGTTTCTCACCAAAATGGATCACTTGGGTTAAGACTTTCATTTCGGGAGGGAGTGTCGCAATCAATGTGAATGATGAAGTGGGGCACTACTTCTAGACCAAAAAGGCCCCCGACAAGGGGATCCCCTGTCACCACTTCTCTTTAACATTGTAGCGGATATGCTATCAATCCTAATTAGGATGGTAAATGTAGATGGGCAAATTGGTGGGATAGTACCTCATCTAATCGATGGAGGTTTATCTATTCTACAATATGCAGATGACACAATTCTTTTTTTGGAACATGACCTGAAAAAAGCTCGTAACATGAAGCTTCTACTTTATGCTTTCGAGCAAGTCTCAAGGCTAAAAATCAATTTTGATAAAAGCGAATTGCTCTGCTTTGGTGAAGCCCAAAAGTATTTGCAACAATATATGGATATCTTTGGTGGCAAGAAGGGGGATCTTCTTATGAGGTATTTAGGCATTCCTATGTATTATAGGAAATTGAGAAATATTGATTGGAAGAAGATGGAGGAGAGCTTTGAAAAGAGACTCAGCATTTGGAAAGGCAAACACCTCTCTATTGGAGGAAGATTAACACTAATCAACTCATTGTTAAGCAGCCTTCTGATGTACATGATGTCCTTTTTTTCCATCACAAAAGGAGTCCTTAAGAAACTTGACTATTTTCATTCTCGATTTTATTGGCAAGGTGATGAGAACAACAAAAAAATATCTCCTAGCCAAATGGTCTATTCTCTGTCAACCTAAGGACCAAGGGGGTTTGGGAATTCATGACCTAAATCTTAAAAATGTCGCTTTATTGAGCAAATGGCTTTTAAAACTTCTCACTACTGAAGGGACTTGGCAAGAACTTTTTAAGAATAAATATCTTGCATCTAAGCCTTTAGTGCAAGTGGAGTGGAAGCCAGAAGACTCACATTTTTTGTCTGGCCTGATGAAGGCAAAGCAAGACTTCTTTTGCTTTGGAACCTTTGATATTAGGAACGGATCACAAGTGAGGTTCTGGGAGGATACTTGGCTAGGAGGCTCAGCTTTAAAAGACCAGTACCCTGTCTTTTGTAGTATTGCTAGAAGGAAATTTTTAACTATCGCAAAAGTTTTAGCCACACCTGATCCAAACCTATCTTGGCGGCGCTCTCTGATTGGACCAAAATTATTAGCTTGGAATGATCTACGTTTGCGGTTCGCCAACATTGCGCTAACACATGACAAGGATGTTTTTCGCTGGAACTTGCACCAAAATGGTCAGTTCGCGGTGAAATCCCATTATCAAGCTTTGATTAGGAGGGCTGTTCCTAATCTAAACAGAAAACTAAGGAAACTAAAAGCCCCGTTGAAACTTAAGATTTTCTTGTGGTACCTTCATAGAGAAGTTATTCCTACCAAAGACAATCTAACCAAACGAAATTGGAAACGAAGTAAAGCCTGTTGTTTTTGTCAAGATGATGAGACAATCAGGCATTTATTCTTTGATTGTCGCTTTGCTCGCATGGTCTGGACCTTAATTCATTTGTCTTTGGGGATCTCTGAACCGTCTAGCATTTCTAACATGTTTGGGAACTGGCTAGCGTGCTTTCATAAGTAATATAAAAGTTTAGCCCTACTAGGAGCAGCAACCACCTGTTGGTCTCTCTAGTTAAGTAGGAATGATCTAGTCTTTCAAAAGAAATTTAATGTGTCTCCCTTTGCAGGTTATTATTACTATTACCCACTGGCTTCGGTTTTGGGTTGTGCTGCAGAAGCAGGAGCTGTAGTCTATAGTTGTGGAGGCTACGCAACGTTTGGGGCAGGTGGCCAAGGTCTTCTTTTTCTAGGCACATGGTTGGCGTTCTAGTCAAAGGATTGAGTGTCACTAAGAGTGTGTTTGTTCAAGTGTTTGATCATCCTTTAGACTGTGTGTATTTTGTATGCAGAGGCCGGGAGATGTTTTCAAAACTCTGTATCAACTCGATGTTTGGTTCTTGAAAGTTATACATTCTTCCATTATCAAAAAAAAGTATCCAGGGCGGTCGTTTCCGTGACAACCCGACCAATGACAGTGGAACGTGTTAGGACTACGGATCACACCAAGGCAGGGCAATATTTTAGGGCTACGGATCATTTATTTTGTTGTGATTTGTTTTATTAATAAAGGTATATTAAGTATGAATATTTTTTTTTATGTTTGCACTAATTTTTAAATAAGACAAATGGTTAAAAATGTATATAAAAGTTAAAGGCGTCAAACGGAGGAAGTATTTTCTATTGTCTAAACGGATTCTTCGACCAAAAATAAGATTTTTCTATTTTTACAAGAGAATCCGGGCAAGTTGCACAAAAGCTGGAGTCGCACATTCATCCTTGTACAAGGTACTGCTGCTACTTTAGTAGGAACGATATTTACCGCGGCCCGTGATCGATGGATCGCAGGCCAGCATGTGACGGTGAAAAAGAAGTCCCACTGGCCACTGCTAGGAGCAAAGCTCCAGCTTGTGCCTGTGATTCTGTGAAGGAAGAAATGGAGCCTCTCCCTCTCTCTCTCTCTCAGCCGGAGCGTCGGAGTAAAATACTATCCAGTAGCGCCCGGCAGTGGGTTCCCATCAGTGGACAGAGGAGAGCCAGAGCACCCGGCCGGGATAAGTCAAAACAGGAGGAGGTAGTAGGAAGGAAGGAACGAGGTGGGTGTGTGGGGGTGGCGCCCATTAATTGCCATGTAAAGGCAGTGCCGACTTTTGTTTGTCCTGCACAGGATGCAGGAGAGAGAAAGACAGACGCGAGAAAGCAGGAAAGATACAAGAGGAGAGAGAAAGAGAGGGGAAGCAAAGGAGAGAAGGGAGGATAGAGGAAGCAAACACGTAGCAGCGACCAGGCGCAAGCCGCCAAAAGCGATGGGGCTGGATGGATTCCCCACCACCACAAGCGAACAAAACCAAAAACAAGGCAAAATGAGAGAGGAGCCAAGTAGCCAGCACCCCCCCCCAACCGGGTCGTCCCCAGTCACAGGGCCAGGACCCGTCTTCCTCCTCGTGCAGTACGTACGCGTGCGGAGAGAGAACGAGAGTGCGAGGTCGCCAAGTAGCTATCCCCAACCAACGCCCCTCCTTCCTCCCCACGCCGTCCGAGTCCGGCGCCTACGTCTACGTGCCGACGTTCCCCCTCGCCCCCGCGTCCACGCGCCACCGCCGACCGCCCACCAAACCACGCGCGCGCGCGTGGCTCACCTTGCCACGCCACGACGAGCCCCGCCCCGCCGCTCCACGGCTCGCACGCGAGCACGCAACCGAGCCCCCCAAACACGCCGTGATTTCTCGCGCGCAGCGGTGTGCGCCGCGCGGTGCCGTGGCGAGCCGGCGTACACACACTGTACAGGCGTACAGCGGTTTGTGCGTGTTTGTGTATTCGGAGCTGGTGTCGCGTATACCTCTGGCGCCAATTCAACGCGGGCAGACCATCAATGTGTCCTCTCCCCTACATAACCCGTAGCCCGATGAGGTGCCCTCGAATTGAATTCGTGGGGTAAAACAGTCCAACAAAAATGCCGCACGTTTTCGCCACCATATTTGGCAGCTTGAACATCTGTAGCACGGGCTGGCACGGGCTGTACAACACGATAGTTCTGACTTTTTCTTCGACAGAGAAGCTGCGGGGAGCGATTAATCATATAGAGCAGTGTAAAGTTTTAAACAATTTAGAGCATACACAATGATTTATGTCAGTTGTCTTTAAATCATGCTCTCTAGATCCTCACGGCAACGCGGTTTTAGGTCAAAGATGTGTCAGGGGATAACATGTAATTGAAAAATAAGAAAAATGTCAAGAAAACCTATAAAAATGGGTGAAGCATTCAACATTTTAAGATGTTGAAAGTGATTGCCAATGGGTGTAACACACATCGATACAGCATCTGATTGACAAAATTTTGGATCTATTTGTGCTTCTCGTCAGAACTCAAACATAAATAGATGGAGAGAGATTAAGGAAAGAGAAGGGAGAAAGAAATTTCGGTAGAGAGAAAGATGCGCAAATGTTTCCAGTAATATTTCAGTGAGAATTGAGAATTCTCATTTTATAATAATGAGTAAGGTGACTCGCGCGTTTGCACGGCTAGATTTGTGTTAAGATATAGATAATATATCAGATTAGATTTAGAATTTATCTCTAATATATAGATCAGCTTCAGTAGATTGTTATAGAGGTTAATATTGACCGCTAGATTTACATAATAATTTCCATGTTCAACGATGAGATTTTTTCTTTTTTGTATGATTAACTGAGAATTTCTACTGTTTTCGATTAACGTGGGAATTTCTAGGATTTCAAAATTAATATGGTGGCTCCGTTTAACTCTACTTTATATAGATAGCAGATAGATAGATTCTATATCCTTGAGAATACAGATTCCACCCTGCTGGACCGAAAACTTTTACAAATGTAACTAGCGACTGAAAGATGGGCTGTTTGGCTCGCTGCTCGGCGGTACCGTCGTTCCTCCGCTGTCCTATCGATCCTCCAAGGAAAAGGAGCCATCCTAGCTCAGTAGCTCCCTGCCCGGCGTGTACGTACGTACGCATAATTTAAATGAGCTGGGCAGAGACGTAGAGCGTTTTTGGTCTGGGATGGGGAAGTCATTTCCACATGCATGCCCAGCCCAGCTAGCCAGACGAACGGGCAGTAGTCAGTCGTACTCGTGTACACGTACCAGTACCGCCACCATCCTCTCTGCCAAAACTAAGCTGGCCTTGGATTTTTTTTCCCCTTCTCTATCGCAGAAAGATTTCGATTCGGTACCGTCCGTCCGACGCATAATTGTACCCCGCGAAATGGAACACATGGCTCACTGTTTAGCGCTGTTCGGGACCGGTCGTACCCGGCACCCTCTTGAAAAAGCCCTCCTTTGCGCCACGGCTGCCTTGGTGCTTCTGGGTAGACTCGGCGTGACAAGAGAGCTTGAATACCGAAAAAAAAAATACATTCGATCATTTTAGCACTGTGTTCTATAATGTTAAAAACTGAACTTTGACTGCTTCGAACAGGGTCTAGGGGCTTCAAAAACCAGATATAATTGAAACTGAATTTTAGAATGTTTATACAATGACTTTGGTAATTTTGAAAAAAAATGATCAAACAGTTTAGAAAAAATACTACGAACAATAAAAATGTTTTTCAATAAATAACTATCATTTGTAGGCTCTATAAAAGAGTAAATTAATCTTATCATCCACGAGCCTACAAGCTAAGTTGCACACCCTAAAAGTCTAAACATTTTGCTTGCATGGACGGGAGGGGGCATGCCGTCACCACGGCCAGCATAACTGCTTTCCAAAAAGTAAAGACTGACCTGGTGCAACTTTAGGGCATGCTCTTTTCGGCTGATTGAACGGTTGAAATAATTGAATTTCATGAGCTTCTCGAGTTAATTTCGAGATTCAGATTCATTTCGTTTGACTTGCTTTTTAAAACGTTGACCCACCTTCCAAACAGCGAAAAAATGGAATTAAAAAATCCAAAACATATGTGTTTTCAAAATATAGATAAGTCGTTAAGCTGTTAAGTCGATAAACTGTTAAGTTAAAAAGAACGAGGCTTTAGTCTTTCAGGTATTAAGGCAACATATTCAGTGCTAATGTCTATTTAGTGCTAACATGCTAATAACGGATTTGAACTATTAGAGCATTACTAGCATGATCTTTATGTTTCATTCTCTATATCCCTTCTTTAAATCACTATTTATTTTATATATTTTCATCGTCTCCAGCAGACCCACTATCCCGAAAAAATATACTCCCTCCGTTCCATTATATAGGGCGTATAGTTTTTTTCACCAAAACCAATACGTGTAACTGTAGTCATTAACCGAGTCACGTAAATCGAAGCGGCTCCTCGTTTTTCCGCGGGCGCTGCGTGGAACACCCCAGGCGCGCCTGCACGCGGCCATGCACGCAGCCAGAAAATATCGCGCGTTTATATGCGGCCGAAAGGCCATGCATGCGTTTGCGCGAGCGCGGCAGAGGCTGTGTGAAAAAATTTTCCGCATGCAGCTCTGCATGCAGCTCTCCGCTGCGTTCTCGACATCACCGGCTGCTGCGCTCGCTGCTCCTTGGACGTCTCCGGCTGCTGCGCCGACGATGTCTCCAATTGTCTCCGGCTGCCGCGCCCGCACACCTCTGCCTCCGGTCACCGTCCCTCGCTCTCCTAGCATTTCTGCGCTCCTCATCTTTTTTCAGGTGGGAAGAAGAGAAGTAGAAGTCTGGACCGGAGGCATGCATGGAGGAGCCGAGTAGGAGAGAGAACAAAACGAAGAGATAAACTGCATGCAGCCATGCAGGGTTGCAGGCACGAGGAGACAATGGGATGTGATTGGTCGGAAATGAATGCAAAAGCTGAGCACAGTTGGAACGGCTTGGAAGAAATAAATGCAAAAACAGGCAGCGCCCTATATTCTGGAATTGCACACAAAAAATTATACGCCCTATATAATGGAATGGAGGGAGTAATGATTCTCTAGAGAGTCTTCAAATATAGAAGTTTTGGAGGGAGTCTCTAAATTTAGAGACTGAGATAGAGACTCTGCTAAATGAATATAAAGACTCAGACTATCTGC
The DNA here is from genome assembly GCA_005191435.1 of Raddia distichophylla. Taxonomy (NCBI): domain Eukaryota; kingdom Viridiplantae; phylum Streptophyta; class Magnoliopsida; order Poales; family Poaceae; genus Raddia; species Raddia distichophylla. Next base: position 619,563 of record SPJY01021409.1, read on the forward strand.
AATAGTATTTGAGGGAACGTTTTTAAGAACCTGCTAGCAGTGCTCTCATATCCATAAAGAGCGGAAGCCCTTTCCCACTTAGAAAGTCAAGGGGTTTCGTAAGTGTTTAAGTGGGAAAACGGACTCACCTCTCGAACCGCTCCTTGTGGTTCTAATGGCTCAGATCTGTTATTAGCATGTTAGCACCTAATAAACATTTGCAATGAATACATTACTTTTAATAATAGCACCAAAGAAAATAAAATCGCTTGCCGAGTAATGCAGACCGGCGATGACAAGAGTGCAACAAAAACAGATGAAAATGCCAGGAAAAACATCGAGAGGAAGACACAGGGCAGGCTGTGAAGAAACGAGGAGAAACCCAAATTATCGTGCCTTCTTACATTATAAAATCACAAGAGTGCTCTCTTTAAATATAATAAAAATGTAAATTCCGCCATGCATATTTAAACTTATCTCGTGATTCTACTTAGGTCTACAACTTTTGAAACCGCATATTTAAAGGTTTACGAAGTTGTGTTTTATTTCACTTAGGTATAAAAATGGTTTTCATATGAAAGTTTCAATGATTGGGCCCAGTCACCGCACACGTAGTCCTAAGATAATTGTTTTGCCATGTAGATAGCCTGTGTGGTCTCCCCTGTCCTCTCTCTCCATGTTTCTTCTCTCCTACCCGATCTCCTCTTCACTCACTCACTCTCTCTCTCTCTCTCTCTCTCTCTCTCTCTCGCGCGCGCACCACCCTTTATTGGCGAGCTCATCACTAGTGAGCCACCGTTCGAGTAGCGCTCACACCAGAGCCACTGCTGACCCCGTCTTCCTCTCTCTCCTCTGATTTCTCACCCTCCCTAACTTTTCCCTATTTTTTTTGCCCTGCTCGGGCCTACCTTCACCAAATTTGTGACGCCCCTCCTCACGATGAGCGATGTCGCTAGAACATCCTATGTCAGTGCTCCATCTCCCCTGGATCTCGCAGATCTTCTGCTTCCTCTCTCTGTCTCTTCTCTCTCCTATCCTTTCTCTCTTCTCTGCTCTCTTCTCTTTGGGAAGGTCAAGTCAGTGCTCGTCTGCTCACCCTACATGGCAATACCGCTAGCTGCACCGCGAACTCTCTCTCCTCCCCTGATCTCTCTATGATAAAGGGATAGGGGGAGAAGAGAGAAGTAGAAGGCAAGAAGACGACATGTGGAGCCCACCTTAAAAATTGATAAAAGAAAAGGTTACCACATAGATTATTTACGTGGCAAAACAATCATCTAGAAGCCATGTGTCGGGGATAAAATCACGGCCCATTGCTATGGCCCATTCCCTGACGGCCCAATCGAACAGCCTATCAGGGCCTAGCAGCCTGGAAGGTTCTATCTGGCCCATATGCATCCTACCGAACAGCTTCCTGGCTGGCATGGTGCATAACGGCCAAGGAATCGTGTTTGAATCCGTCTCGAACAGGAGTTCTGCACGGCTACTTGAAGACCCGGACGTGGTTTCCTGGATTGGAATAGGAGTCGTGATCGCCAAGAATTGGAGTACACCTTATCTACCGTGGGACGTATTTGGCACGTTGAATTCGTTACGATTTCGTAGTTAGCCCGGCCCGATTGTCCTCCGGTAGGTTGGTTGTTCACCACTATATAAACCGAGCCCCTACGGCGTGTAGAGGGGACCTAAGGCCAAGCACCTTTGTATTCTTGCATACTGCTCGCCGAGACCTGTTAATCTCGTCGAGTTCCACCTTGTAATTCTCTTTGTCATAAAGAAAGGCTGGACGTAGGGCTATTATCTCTCCTGAGAGGACTGAACCAGGATAAAAATCCTTTTCTCCCTGTTCGTCGCTGGTGGCTGTTTGTGTTGTTCGGCGTGTCTCCTATCTCCCCTTCTCAAGAACCTTAGTTGACTTGAGATCGATATCTCAACCGTCGACAGTTGGCGCCGTCCGTGGGGAGTAGTAGATCGAGCATGTCGAACTCTTTCAGCGACCAGGGATCTCTTCCTAAGGACTATGACTCAGAAGGACAGGATGTCTCATCCCCTGTCAGATCTGATCGATCCGTTCGATCTCGATCGCTCTCGGTATCTGGGACAGCATTTTCCGATTATACTCCGGAGATGCCCTCAGATCACACTCCCGTCATTGACGATGACTACGGAACCGACGATCTATACGATGGTTTAGATCTTTCGGATTCCAAGACCATGTCGGTCGATTCTTCCTGTGGAGACACAGTGATGACGCCGTCTGGTGCGCCTTCGCACGGCCGTCGCAGCATCAACATGGATGGTGCAGGGACCTCAGATCCTGTGCGAGCCGCGGCGGCCGAAGAGGTCGAGCATGTTGATTCTGCTCGGTGACAAGAGGGGGATATATCGGCTGCTCGTGAACAGGAAGTTGTTCGCCGCAGTCTCGATGATTCATTCAACAGAACCTTGGCGCAGTTTCGTGATCGGCGCAAACGACAGTGACGCGACCCGCCTCGCGTGCCTGCACCAAGTCCCCCGGCGGAAGTTCAGCCTGCTCGGAATGAATCCCCGCGTAATCAGACTCAAATCGGGCAAAACGCGGATGCCTCAGAGATCCCAGGACCCCTTGAGCAGAGTCGTGAACGACTCCAAGCCATGGCTTCGGTGATAAGATCCACCAACCAGGCTGACCTCGCCCGCATGGGCGATGCTGTTGCTACTCACCTAGAGCGGATGGCCGAGGGCCTTAAGTCCATGGGTTAGACCTGATCATCACCCGGGTCGGGCCGGGTTTTGGGCCGGGCTTGGCAAAGCCCGGTCCCGCGGGACCAAGCCCGAGCCCGGCCCGGCCCGATGCACCGGGCCTCTGTTTCGGGCCCGAGCCCGGCCCGAAGCCCGAAAAGCCCGGCCAGATCCCGCAAGAGGGGCAAGAGTGCGCGTGATGATCACGGACGATCCCCTCGTGAGGAGCGCATCGTAGCAACCACGAGGAAGGAGCGTGGTGGATTGTCTCGGAGGGAGTTCCTCCAGGCAGAGACCTCCCGCTCGGCTAGAGTTCCTCCGAGCAACAGGACCAACGTCTTCTCAAGACTAGGTTCTGCGGGAGAAGGTGGCCGATGTTATGCTTTGGGCTGTAAGGCTTTCTCCGACGAGCTTTGCGCTGTCAGGTGGCCTTCTAAGTTCAAGCCCGGTCACGTGGAGAGGTACAATGGGACCTGTCGACGGTTGAGATATCGATCTCAAGTCGCTAAGGTTCTTGAAGATTGAGATAGGAGACACGCCAAACAATGCGAACAGCAACGAACAGGAGACAGGGTTTTTATCCTGGTTCAGGCCTCTCGAGAGAGATAATAGCCCTACGTCCAGCCTTTCTTATATATCAGAGATGAATACAAGAGGTGGCTCGACGAGACGAACAAGTCTCGGCGAGATTATGGTGTATGCGAAGTGCTAAAGCGCTAGAGCTCTAAGTCAGAGATGTAAACTTGTTTGTCTCGTCGAGCCATCTCTTGTATTCATCTTTGATATATAAGAAAGGCTGGACGTAGGGCTATTATCTCTCCCGAGAGGCCTGAACCAGGATAAAAACCCCTGTCTCCTGTTCGCTGCTGTTCGCGTTGTTTGGCGTGTCTCCTATCTCACTCTTGAAGAACCTTGGTTGACTAGAGATCGATATCTCAACCGTCGACAAAAGGCTGGGCGTAGGGCTATTATCTCTCTTGAGATGCCTGAACCAGGATAAAAATTCTTGTCTCCCTGTTCGTCGCTGGTGGCTGTTTGTGTTGTTCGGCGTGTCTCCTATCTTCCATTCTCAAGAACCTTAGTTGACTTGAGATCGATATCTCAACCGTCGACACCATGTGTACGGTGACTGGTTAGCCTAACCATCAAAACACTTTCTGGAAATTGTCCTTGGACCTGACCAAATATCTGGTTCATAAGTTATAGATCTAAGTAAAATTGCAGGATAAGTTTAAGGATCTACGACGTGGTTTCCTCTAAAATCTCACTTTCCATGCTGAAAATTAAGCGGCATGGCTGATCCGAGGTTGAGGCCACTAACAAACTACTTGCGCTCGTTGCGAGCCGTGGCATCGGATGTGCGTCCATGTAAAAGGAATAAATATAGTGGGGCTCTCCATGGTTATATTATTTTTATTCTTGTACTCACTCCGTTTTTTTATCGTTGTTGACTTTTAAACATGCCTTTTGATAATTCATGCTATTTAGAAATTTAGTGCAAATATGTAAAAATATAATGATATTTAAAGCATCTTTAATGATAAAACAAAGCGTAATGAAATAAATGGTACTTAAGTAGTTTTTTTATAAAATGAATGGTCAAGGTATATGTCTAAAAGGGAACAGTGATAAATAAAAGAAAACGGAAGGAGTATTTATTTTCGTTTGCAGTTCTGTCCTAGTCCCCTCAATTTTTTTTGTCCGCGGCAACAGGAGCGCCACAAAAACTGAAGAAAATACGTGGGGAAAAAGCACACGATAGAAAGAGAGGGGGCAGCCGGTGAGGTGACGAGGAGAAGCCCCGAAAAATTCGCCGTGCTTTGTTCCGGTATAAAAACCTTTTGACTTTGCCCGCATAAAAACCGAGCGGAATGCCACTGCCAAGGCATCTGATGAGTGATGGCACTAGATGAGGCCACCGGCCACTCGCGAGCCAGCGGCGCTAGGCGTGCGTTGTTGGGCATAAAATAGAAAAGAAAAACGAGGGCAGGGCAGGCTGGGCTTGTCTTTTTTCGGGAGACTTCTGCCACCTTTTTCCGGCGTCAAAGAACTCAAGCCGCGCGCTGCTGGCTGCTGCTGCTGCACGCTGCTGCCTTGCCCGCTTGCCTGCGTCGACGTCGTCGCCCCCGTGACTTTCTTTAAGCGCACGAGAAAGCCTCGGCCTTTTGGGTGGTGGCTAGCTGCCATGACTTTTTTTTTTCTCGCCCGCTTTATTACAGACGTGGAACAGCGTATGGCAACAGTTCAGGGAGTATGGTAGTAGTTGGTGACTTGCTGCCCGTGCATGTCGACAGTCAAAAGGCAGTGGAGAATTGGAGATCATGCTGCAAATCTTGCGTCCGCTGAGGGGAATGTTAATGGGCATATTCGTTTGGAACCTATCCTTTTTTATTTATTTATTTATCCTTTTTATCATTATCTTTCTTTTCACTGAATTTGCCGTATATTTTAAATTTATTACTACAGTGGTAATACAAATAGATATAAAATGGATCCACCGTTAAACACATTCTGAGGGGTATTTATAGGAATTGAAAGAATAGATTCAACTATATTTGGATGATAGAAGGGTTTACCATGTGAATAATAGGAATGGGAAAGAAAAAGATTTTTTTTATAAGAATGTCGTTAAAATATCATTATATTAGCATTGCCATTAAAAATTACGATATGCTATAGGTCCCATATCAAATGTTGTCCATTTCATCTGTGCCATTGCGAAGCATTTTATAGATGTACCACCGCTAAATACGGTTTAAAATACGAACAAAATATGTGTATCCCACGAGTCATCCTCATCTCCTTCCTCCTTCCTCCTCCCACCATCTCTTTCTCTGGGTGAGATTCCCTTCGGCCATCTCCCTCTCAGCGAGCTCCCCTCCAACCTATTATCAAATGACATTATAAAGTATCGTTATATCGGGATTGCCATTAAAAATTACTCCCTCCGTTTCAAATTTTAGTTCACTGTTGACTTTTTGATATTCTATTTGACCATTCGTCTTATTCAAAAAATATAAATATTATTTATTTCATTGTGATTTGTTTTATCATTAAACATATTTTAAGTATGACTTCTATTTTTACATGTTTTGCACTATTTTTTGAAAATGAGACGAATGGTTAAAAGGCGTCTCCAAAAATAAACAATGAACTACAATTTGGAATGGAGGGAGTACGATACATTATAGGTCCCATTATCAAATGTTGTCCATTTCATCCGTGCCATTACAAACCTTTTTGTAGATGTACCACAGCCAAATACGGTCCAAAATACATAAGTCCCACGTGTCATCCTCTAAACTCCTTCCTCCTCCAGTCATCTCTTTCTTCTGGTGAGATTCCCTTCGGCCATCTTGCTCACCGACCGCTGGAGCTCGTGTCGCCACCAAGCCCGTGCCACCGATCACTGGAGCCCACACTGACACCAAGCTCGCGATGTTGCTTAGCTCACAACGAGCTCCACCCACCTAGGGTCTCGATGGTGGCGCGAACAACAGGAGGTGGAGGCGGCGCTGCTTGAGTTGGACGAGATGGACGGTGTGGGCGTGTGGCAACAGAACGTGGAGGAGTTGAGAGAGATGGGGAGGAGGAAGGTATTTCACACCGTATTTTGAGCTTGTATACGTTTGAAATCCCCTCAATGGCATGGATGAAATGGACGACATTTGATATTATCATCTGTAATATATTGCACTTTTTAATGATAATCTCGATATAACGATATTTTATAATGCATCCATGTAAAAAATCCATAAGAAAAGGGCTTGATGTTTGGGATGTTTCTAAAAGGCATCTTCATGTTTTTTCTAAAAGGAAAAGTCTACTTACCCCCATGAAGTATTGAGTTGAGCGCACATAACATCCTGACTTCGAAAACCATGTATTTTGTCTTCCGAAAGATTCCAACCGGTGCAAATAACCCCCCGTGAGTGGTTTTACAGATGATTTTGCCACTTCAGCATTCCACATGAGTGGTTTTGCCACCTAAGAAGTCCACATGTCCTCCGCATGGGCCCAAGAAAAATAGAGTAAAGAAAACATATATACTATGTGGACTTCTTAGATGGCAAAACCACCCATGTGGAACGCTGAAGTGGCAAAACCACCTGTAAAACCATTCACGGGGTTATAATTATTTGCACCAGTTTGAATCTTTCGGGAACAAAATACCTTGTTTTCGAAATCAGGAGGTTATGTGTGCCCGACTCAATACTTCAGGGGGTGTAAGTAGACTTTTTCCTTTCTAAAAATGTTTGAGAAGTAATGTTTGGTTTTTTGAAGCCAAAATCGGTAACTATTCTTCAATTTAATATTTAGATCTCGTTTATTTCAGCTTAAAATAAATTAAATTAAATTAAAAATTAATATTTTTTGTATAAGTCAAATAATGTAATGCTTTGTAGCTATTTTAGTGTCGTTTTAAATAGTTCTCTTTATAGTTTTAAAATAATTTTTTAGACTTTTCAAGACGTCTTGGGTCACAATTTTTTTTAGATTAAAAGTTTTAGCAGATTTCAGCTGAAACAAACAAGGCTGTCATTGGATTTTTAGTTGATTCCTTCGCTGGTGGGTTTGCTCGGCGCAATTTTGTTCCTGACATTGATTATCGCATGCCGAGAAGATGAATGCAGGAGGGAGAAGCCACCGCTTGCTCGGGGAAGAAGCGGCGGCGGCGGCGCGAGTGTTGCTGTGCGAAGAAAAAACAATTCAGATTATGTTTTTTTTCAGACAAATAGACGGCTTCTTTTGAAGTGTGCATAAACGACAAGCCATGACAACCGCTTGCGAAGGAGGAAGAGAGAAAGAAATGGCACGATCCACACTCCAACACACACGGATGAAGCAATGCAAAGCAACCAAGCACGGCGACGCCGCCTAAACAGGGACGTGGTTTTAGCAAAGCCGGCGGCTTGCTCTCGCGCCGACAAACACCTCCGTAATAACTGGCAGGATCCAAGTACAGCCGTCCCAGAATTAGCTAGCTGGCTAATAATTTTCGCAAACAAAAAGAATGACACATGGCGCGAGGAAAGGACAAACAGTTGCCACCCGCTCGAGGCTCGCGTTGGCGTTGCATAGATTGCTAGCGTTGCATCCAGCAGCTTCCCCTCCCTCCCGTCCGTTCACCGACACCCATGTGGAGAAGACCACAGTGCATTCAAAGTACAGGCGCATCACAGCATTTAGCAAGTTTCAGAGCTAACACGCATGTAGTGGTAGTATACAAAAGGATCAGAGAACAGCAGCACACTAGCACAGCCATGATCGAAGAGAGGCCAACCAACCAACAGTAAGAAGGAAGAGCGAGGAGAGTTTTACATCGAGGCATGATACTATCCTTTTACACTTGGTTCCCTACACTGACTCGACGTACTGGGGGAAACAAGTATTTCACAGACAGGGTGAGCTGAGAGAGAGCTGGTGCTGGCCAAGTAGCCATTCATTCCAATCCGAAACTGAAAGAAGGTACACCACTACACGAACAGCAGCGACAAAAGAAGGCCCTTCTCCATCCACATTCCCTTGTGGATGATTGACCACTGTACACATAAGCACAGATAAGCAGCAGCAGCAGAGCATGAAGGCAAAATAATAGACTTCTCTCCACTCTTCTCTGAACCATCTTGACCCCAGGCACAGACATGGACAGAGATCAAAGGTCCAAGCTTTACGCCGTGTCCAATCGCGATTAGCGCGACTTCCTCGAGTCACCATTGAATCGATTAGAGTTGGATGGATCAGGGCATGGAGCTTGTCTTGATGATGATGGGCAGCAGTAGTATGAGAGATACTATATAAGTCAAGCTTACCGTTCAGCTTCCTATAGGGGGGGTATTGTGTCGGAGGCGTACGACGACGATCAGCGGCTGTATATGTACTAGAGGAGGTTAGCTTTGAGGAAATCGGAGATCTCCTCCATGACCTCGTGGTAGTGGTCGGTGTTGGACAGCAGGTAGAAACCCACGGTGGCCTTCTCGCGTTGCACGACCTTGACGTCGAAGCCGTCCTCCCGGAGGCCCTCAGCATAGGCGAGCTGCCGGTCGCAGGTGAGGTCGAGGCCGGAGACGATGATGAGGCTATTGGTGAAGGGGAGGCCCTGGAGGCGCCGCCCGTTGGGGCCAAAGGGGTTGCACGCCGGGTGGTCGCGGTCGGCGTCCTCCGGCAGGTACGCCTTCCAGTACCAGTCCCTGTCCTGGAGCGTGACGAAGTACTTGCCGTCCAGCCGCCGCTCCGACTCGGTGCGCTCATTGCCGCCGAACATGGCGTTGAGCAGAATGTTGCCGGATATCTTGATGCCCTCGTCGGCGGCGCGGACGGCCACGTGGTGAGCGATGTTGCCGCCGGAGCTGTCGCCGGAGAGGAACACGCGGAGCTGCTCGTCCTCGCCGCTGCGCAGGGACGGCTGCGCCATGGCCCACTGCAGCGCGGTCCACCCGTCGTCGTATGCGCATGGGTAGCGGTGCTCCGGCGCGCGCCGGTAGTTCACGGACACCACCACCCCCTTGCTCAGCTTCACGAACCTCCGGCACAGTTGATCGTAGATGGTCGAGCTGGACGACGAGTGCGCGAAGCTGCCGCCGTGGAAGAAGATGATGACCGGGAACGGGTCCGGCGACGGCGCGCCCCTCATGAACTCCAGGATGGGCAAGGTCACCGCGGCGCCGCCGCCGCCGGCGGCGCCAGCGCCGCGGTAGATGCGCACCTCGAGCCCGACCGAGTGGTCGATGACAAGGTCGAACGACGAGACGCCGTCCACCGGCCGCGCGTTGGGCGGCACCCGGCGGTCGAGGAACTCATTCAGGTCGCGGTCGAAGGTGCCGTCCGGCCGCCGGAGGATGTTGTACGCCACCTTGAAGTTGGAGATGAGCACCCATGTGTTGAGTGGCACCACCGTCTGCACGCGCACACACACCACAAGCAGCCAAGAGCAGCAACAGTGAGACCTCGCAATCACAATGAGCAACCAACCCCCCCTCCCCTCCCCCCTCTACTTCTTTGCCGTTTTCCGCTCGGACAAAACCGCAATGCAAGGGGGCGATCTTTCGCGCGCGCCTTGCTCGAAAAGATGCAATCTTTTGGCGCCGGCGGCGCGCCAACCACACGGCGTGAATGGTTTCCTTGCCGCGGAGGAGCTGAGCCCCTTGTTGGGTAGCTGCGTTGGTATTAACCGTCCTGAAACGACGGAGGCAGGGAGGCGGGGGATAAAATTGGGGCTGAGCCCAAAGGGGAAAGAAAGGCATCGATTGACCGAGAAATCGCAGCCCCAGGGCGGCCCCAATCACTCCACCGAAGCGTAAAGCGGCGACGCAAATCGAGAGCCGCGCGCGGCACGCCGGTGCGGCGCCCACACGGAAGAACACCAAAAACAAGAACCAAACACAAGGACGCGCACATGCTGCGCGGCGGGGAAAGCGCCCCCGAACTGGCAGAAGAACCCCCCGCGAACGGCAAGGAAGGAGAAGGAGAAGAAGACAGGGCAGCGAAGAACCTTGCACTCGTTGCGGTTGACCTCGTCGCTGCCGGCCATGGCGGTCGCGGGGGGCGGCGGTGAGGGAGGTGCTGCAAGATCTCCCCGGGCAACGAAGGCTGCCCCTTGGCTCACGGCATGGGGCCCCGGCAAGCAGCCGGAGGCAGGAACCGCGCCGGGGATCACGCCTGCCGAGCCCGGCACCCACCCGCCGCCGATCTCCTCCGGGCCAAGAACCCCGGCTCCCGAATCCCCCAGCCGCCACCAACCAACGCTCAGGCCACGAGAAGCCAAGCGGTAGGAAACAACAAACAGTGGCGGAGGGGAGGGAGAGGGAGAGACGGAGCAGGACGGAGGAGGAGGCGGAGGCGGCTAGAGAGAGACAGAGAGAGCGCGCGCGCTGTGGTGTGCTGCGAGAGTGCGAGAGCAGGGAGGAATAGGGGGAGGAGGGGGACTGGGAGAGGGGGGTAATAGCGAGAGGCGGAGGACGGAGGAGACGACAAAACCGGGCGGCTCAAAAGGTAAAACTTGTGGGGGTGGGGCCCACCGGCGCCCAATCCCCCCACTTCCCTAGCACACACTCTCTAGCTCCTCTCCCTCTCTCTAGCCTCTGGTCTGTGCCGTTCTCTCTCGTGGGTTTTTGTTTGTGCTTTTTTTTTTTTCTCTCTTCGAGGTTTTGGATGCATCAGTGGCTTCTGTGTAGCCCTACCGAGGAGAGCTTTCCTACCGAGTACCGACGAGTTCTGAAGCATTGAGAAACAAATTATTCATTTATATTTTAACGTTTAGATTTTTTTGTGTATTTTTCCAAAAAAAATTGAAGTCATAACATTTTCCAAAAAAAATTGAAGTCATAACATTCTCAAGTATGTTTTTGATTATCAGTTCTGACTTTTTAGAGTCACCATTTAAAATTATAAAAAATTCAACTTTATCAAATAATTTTAGTAAAAAAACCTTCATAATCTTGTAGGGAGATGAAATTTCTGCTACAGTTAAAAATAGATAGCAGTGCTAGATAATTATGGGATTCATGTGTCATCCAATTCAATTTCTACTTCAACTAAACTTATGGTTGATCAGTAACTTACGATTTTGAAGTTAGTGCTAGAGCCTAAGAGTTTGCGTTGATATTTGATCTAAATTTAAAAGAACCAGGTCCGAAGAAATCGAGTGTAGTGGAGACCGTCACTAGGAGTCTAGGTTTGCACCGGAGCAAATTTGTTTGTGTTAGACTATAAGTCACCACCATCTATAATTTTTTTTTATAAGCCACGTAAGAAGATAAAGAATTACTATAATCCCTTGTGTTTTTGTAACTTCTAAAATAATGAAATCCCATCTACCGGTGCCTATGTTTTTCGAAAACACTTGAGGCCGTCGTCCGGCTCGTCCGGACGCGCGCGAGCCAAGTGGGCCGAGAACCAAGGCCCAGCGGAGCATGCATGCGAGTAGGCAGCGGTGGAAAAATTAGCACGCAGGTGGGAAAAATCAGTGACGCAAGCTGAAGTAAGCTAAGATTCCGTTTTGTATTTTCTTTGGGTGGCCATAAATTTTGACTGGATGCTCTAATCCACCAACCGTTTGCACCAACGCGTTCCTCGTATTTTTACGAAGAAAACAAGACCTATGTTGCTATATAAATTTTGACCGGGTTTCCTTAAACTTTAATCTTGCCTAATGAAACTTTGGGTTTCGCTTACTGAAACTTGGGTTTCATACTCGTTAAACTTTGTCGAACTGTCAAGTTTCATCAGGTTTCATCCAAACTTTTTCAAGTTTCATCAGGTTAATCCAAGTTTCATGAAGTTTTCACAGGTTTCATCCAAGTTTCATCAGGTTACATCGAGGTTTCATCCAATTTTCATCAGATTTCATCTGGCGCTCGCCTTCATCAATACGTGGGCCAAGGTTCATCAACACACAGCCAAGTTTCGCTAGTATATGTGTAAGTTTCATAAGTGCCTTCTCCTAAGTTCACATCAAAAAAATTGAAAGTGAAAAATAAAATAAAGTATTTAAAATGGGTTACTCTCGGTTTTAGAAGAATTATGAAATTTATTTCACGCATTTTGAATGCTGTTTGAATTTTATACAAAAACCGAAAGTTTTAATTGAAAAATGATCAACTGCATGTATAGCACATCTAGCCAACGTCGGGCACGCGCGGATGGCTGATCGGATGGACAGTGCTGGTTCGGCGCGCGCGCGTCCGGACAAACGTCCGATGCCTGACGCTCGCCTATGTTTTTTCCCACAGGGTTTTCCACTCATTCCGTTTATTTGTTCTACTTCTCAATCTCTATGCCCATCAATTTCTAACGTGTAGTTTATGCGTCTCTAATTTATACCATATAGGCGCACTAACGTTTTGGGTTCTCTCCTAAAGATTTCTTTAACAAAAACTTCTTTGTTTGTCTTTTTTCCCCTTTAAGTGTTTTTTTTCAAAGGAAAACCCGATGAATTATTATGCACACCAAATGTCAGGTGCAGTGGATGTATAGTATGGTTATGGTTATATTATGGTTGTGTTGCACACATGTGAACGATTATACAGCTGGACGTGGATTGAGATATTTGTATCGCTTTGAACGATGTAGGATGAACTAATGCGATTCGTATCTAGAATAAATACGGTAGCACAGCCACAGAGCCTATAAAAACATCTCCAACAGTGCAGTTAATCACTAGCCGTAAAATATAGACATGTCAATAGCAAATAGGCAACTTCTCCAGTAGAGTAGTTTTATAACATTGTCTTTATGAGTTAGCAGGTAATATTTATCTCTCTCTTCCCATTTTACTTACACATAAGCAAAAAAAACTAAGAAAAAATCATTATAATTAGCTAATGTGGTATCATTGGAGATGCTCTAAACATTGGATTCAATTATCAGAATGTTGTCGTCATCATCATGGGCTGACTGCCGTTACGGCAGAGGATCCCTCAGGCATCATTATCATACATTCATACCCAATGTTTTTGAGAAAACTCCCACAGTCAATTATCAGAAATGTGAAAAAATAAATTGTGTGCAAACAGGTTTAGAGACGTCAACCAAGAGCAAGGCCTATCGGGGAAAACTTTGCATCAAACAACACTTATTGGTTCACTCTTAGATACTTCTTTTTGTTTAAAAAAGTTGACATTTACACCACCATGTTTTTCAAAATACTTTTAAATTATCAGCCAATATTGCAATAATCACTAAAAGTAAAAAAAACTGTGATCTTATGAAAACGTCATTTTTAAGACGAATCTAAATGTATGAGATTTACATGTATCTAGTCTAAATAGTTTAAAAATAATGTTCTAAATAAAATTTAAAATCTTTAATTTGTAGGTATCTTAATAATAAGTTTTGAAAACCGGATGAAGCAAAAAAAAAAATTCTGACTTTAGTTCACAGTTATTACAAGAACATATTCGAAATGTTTCTTGTAGGATCATATCGACAAACTATATGTTTTGAGGGAGGTATATAGTTAAACAAATTACACTACACTTAGCATGTTCTTCATTTTCTTATCTTATCTCCGTTATCCAAAAGTGCAAAGATTTTGGTTAAAACTAATTTTAAAAAACTCAAAGGAGTGTCTACCTCTAAAAATCAAACAAAGCAGGCTCTAGCCGCTTTAACAAATAACAACTTTCAAATTATCCACAAATAAAACTACCAACGAATAAAATCAGCTCTAAAGATCAACTTAAAGCACAGCTCGCAGGTGCGACGTAGTTTACCTGTAGCCTTAGGTAAACAGTGGTAACATCCATACCGTATCCGAGTCAACAAGATGGCAACATCTCATCATAACTGGCACGCTAGGCCCTGCCTTGATCCACTCCAACTGCCCGTCGATGCAACTAGTTGGGCTTTTCATTGACTAAGCTAGCTGTTAATAAGCTAATGTAATAGAAATTTGCCGATTGACCCAAAAAAAAAAAACCTAAATTTGACATTTTCCCAAAGTACAAAGGATCTAATCGCCAGCATTTATGCTGAGGGAGGCTTGTATATGTAATAACAACAATGATGGTAATGATAATGATGATAGTGAGATAAGATAATCACATGATGAGACCGGGGCCCTATGTGATTTTTCATCTAAGCATCTATCACAGGCACATCACACTAATAAATCGTAGCAGCACATCCCTAAGCTTTATCGGAGCATATACAAACAAGTTTTCGACTAAACTAAAGTCTCCTCTGATCACTTCACATGGGCGTGGCCCGGTCGCCGCGTGTCGGGTATCACTCTTTCTCGCCGGCCGGCCGGCCGGCAGCGGCGCTGTGTCGCTCAGCGACGGCGGCCTCTTCGATAAGCTTTGCTTTTTTATCTCCTGCTTCTTGTATGTGCGTGTTCCTCGTGATACTTGGTTACAAATGAAGCACGTAGAACTGATTACGGATGTTTTCAGTGATAAATTGCATGCATGCTACCGTAGAATTGCAGTACCGCAGAAACGTCGCAGCAAAGTATGTATTCGCGACCTGGAGAATTACTCCTCAAACTATATCTGGAGAAAGCTTTCGACTCAGTTTCATGGCCCTACCTTTTGGATAACCTCCGGGCGCGTGGCTTTGGGCCACGCTGGAGAGACTGGATCTCGCTCTTACTTGCTTCTTCTTCCTCGCGAGTTCTAATCAAAAGCCACCTCACGGAAGCCATTTACCATAGAAAGGGCCTCCGTCAGGGGGAATCCCTCTCACCACTCCTCTTCAACCTGGCCATTGAGCCTATCTTCGCGCTCCTTCAGCATGCCACTGAGGCGGGGACCCTTCCCCCGTCAAAGGAATCCAGGCAAACCTCTGCGCTTCGCTCTTTGCTGACGACGCTGCGATCTTTGTCAACCCCACAAAAGAGAACGTTTCAACCTTGGCAGTCATTCTCCTAGCTTTCGGCAACATCACTGGTCTTCGTACCAACTTCCCTAAGAGCTAGGTCGTCCCCA
The DNA here is from genome assembly GCA_005191435.1 of Raddia distichophylla. Lineage (NCBI taxonomy): Eukaryota > Viridiplantae > Streptophyta > Magnoliopsida > Poales > Poaceae > Raddia > Raddia distichophylla. Next base: position 634,691 of record SPJY01021409.1, read on the forward strand.
TTAGATGTGAGTCCCTTGATTTGGACCCCATCCTTCAAGACCTGCCAGCCAGTCGGACCTCCTTCCCTATCAAATACTTAGGTCCCCCTCTCTCCAATAAACGGCTACGCCATGTTCACTTTCAACCTCTATTAGACAAAATTTCCAATCGTCTAGCTGGTTGGAGGGGGCCGCTTTTGTCCAAAGCTGGCAGGTTAACCTTGCTCAAAGCCGTCCTTTCGACACTGCCCACCTATGTACTTTCCGTCATCAACCCCCCTTTGTCAGTGCTTAAGAAGATTGACAAGGTCAGTTGTGCCTGGCTTTGGAAACGGACAAACTCCGTTGCGGGGGAACACTGTCGAGTCAATTGGGCCACTGTTTGCTCCCCGATTTCCCTTGGGGGCCTCGGGGTCCTAGACCTCAACTGCTTCGCCAGGGCCCTGCGTCTCCGCTGGTTATGGAATTGCAGAGCTTCCCCTGCTGCTCCTTCGACCAGAGACCCCACCAGACAAGACCTCGACCTTTTAAGGGTTGGTACTGCCCTCACTCTTCAAGACGGTGCTTCCATCTCATTTTGGCAGAATCGTTGGCTCTTGGGCTGCGCACCAATGGTGTTGGCCCCTCAGTTGTTCAATGCCTCTTCTAGGAAGAACAGATCTGTCAAGGAGGCTTTCGAAGGGGCAGCTTGGTTATCCAACCTAAGGCTAAACCTAATTCCTCAGATGGTCCCCAAGCTCATCTCGCTGCTCCTCAGGATCTCCCATATCACGCTATCCTCAAGTGAGGTGGACTTGTTCTCTTGGCATTCTCCAGAAATGGCACCTTCACAGTGAGCTCCGCCTACAAGCTGCAATTCACTGGTCGCTGTGCTTCGCCCGATATCCATCAAGTCTGGAAGCATTGGGCGCCCTCGAAATGCAAGTTCTTCCTCTGGCAACTCCTTCACAGACGCGTCCTCACAACAGATGCTTTAATGAGACGGTGGATTCCAAACAACTACTTCTGCCCCTTGTGCAGACGGAACCTAGAAACCCCAGAACACATGTTCTTAGAATGTGAGTTCAGCCGATTCATTTGGTCCCGGCTCGCGCAGCAAACGAACACCCCTATTCTTCAGCCAGACAGCTGGAGGGTCACCACCAACTTCGCTCAATGGTGGGCAATGATTATCCACTGGGGCAGCGAGCCGTAACAGGGCACTCTCTTGCTAATTTCCGGAACCATCTGGCACCTCTGGCTTGAGCGTAACAATCGCATTTTTAAACAAGCGGACCGACAACGGCTCATCTTCCTTCAATTCCTACTCGATGAACTACGCCTGTGGATGACCACAGGGGCTCCTTTTGTAATTAGCTAATTAATCTAGCCCCAGGGGGTGGGCTTGTTCCCCCAATTTTGTACTCCTCTTCTCTTTGATCAATAGATGGCAGTTCTCCTGCCCGTTGTTCAAAAAAAAGTATGTATTCGCTCCGATGTCATATAAAGTCTGATTGACCGTATACATGTCACTATGGTTATTATTGCCCCTCCATTCTCTTTAAATTTACCTCTAAAATGCCTCTTCTACATCTCATTTCCCATCTTGAAAACTCCGGCGACCTCCACCACCATATCACGTTGTCGACACAACCATACCCTGTGATCTGTCACCATCCTATTCCATGGCCGAATGAACCCAACCTTGTTCCATCTGCACTGCACCCTTTGTCACCCATTGACCCTAGCCCTAATCCCGATGACCCACCCACCATCACTGTCCTTCACTAATTGGGGTTTGCTCAAGTAGGTGTTCGGTTAACAATGCTCAAGCTTGGCTAGCTGAAGGTGGCAAAGGCAGGGCGAGGCCTAGCCGGAGGCAACACGGAAGCGACTAAATCAAGGCGATGCGCGCAAGGAAAGGGTCCGGTCGGAGGTGGCGTGGGTAAGATCTGCTAGATGCGATACGGATGTAGCCTGCCCAGAGGCAGCGCGACGACGCTTCGGTGGTCAGAGTAGCTCAACGGCACTCTGGCTAGGAGTGAGAGGAGTGAGAGGGGGGAGGGAGAGGGGGTATGAGAGGGAAAAGGGAGGAGGGCACCAGGCGGTGGTCGTGGTGGTGGAGAAGAGAGGGATGAGACGAATGAAAAAGAAGGGATGGCATTTTGGATGGGAAAAACCCGACAAAGGTCGCGGTGGCATATTTCAAGCTCACAATGGCATGTATCCACTTAATTTGACTTTATAATGACATCTTAGCGAATACGGACTTTGTGATAGCATTTATGTGGTATCACTAAAAGGTTGCGTGAAGAATTAACGAGGCTTGTAGCAGGGAAAGCAAAAGATTGTATTAACAGGTCTAGCATACAAAAGGCGAGCGGCAAAAGGAGCCGATCATTCCTCGTCGTCGTCGTCCTCCGCCGGTGTAGCGCCACCCATCATGGACACTCGATTCGCAGCGACTTCGGCGCGAGACTGCTCGTCCCGGTCCAGCTGACGCGGAGGCTCCCCGGTGGCGGCGTCGAGGTCGAATGCGGCGTTTTGGGCAAGGCAGTTGCCCAGGACGAACCGCGCTGCTTCAAAGGCGCCGTGGCGACCATCTTCGATCGCCCGCGTCCGCATCACCACCGACAGATCGCTCAGAGCCTCGGCGGCGCGCCCCACTGCGCCGGCGTACTGCGCAGCCGTCTCTTCCAGCGGGGCGTAAAAGAGTGACTCCCAGCGGGTCCAGGACATCCGCGAATCCGCGGTAAGCGGTCCGCAGCATGGCGATGAGGGCCCGGAGGTGTTCAGAGGGCGCCGTGCGGAGATTCGAAGTCACCTGGGCGGCAGAAGCGTTGGTGGCTTGCGCCGCCGAGGCCTCGCGGGTCGCCGCCTCCTTCGCATCAATCTCTCGGTCGAGGGCTCGCCGCAGCTAGCCGACAGCTTGCGTCGCCGAAGCCGGAGCGCCTTCCCACACTGCCCAGGTGTGGGCAAGGGCGTGGAGCGCCTCAAAGGAGCGCCCGATGTTGGCGGCGATGGCAGAGACGACGTCGGTGTCGGCCGCAGTGGCGGCCGGAAGATGCTCCACCTTCGACGTCGGCGTCGCGACGTTCTCCGCAGCAGGAGGCGCCGTCTCCATCGAGGGAATCGGGAGCAAGGCGGAGGCAGGCGGATCGCGTGGGCCGGAGCCCGAAGCCCCAGGATCAGACCTGTCCCACGGAGAAAAACCAGAAAAGGGTTCAGGTATGCGAAAAAACACGTAGCATGCTAACCCTAACGTAAAAATACATGCATGCAGAAAGTTACCTAAGGCGGCGCCCCCCGAAGGCGAAGGAAGAAGGGGCAGTCGTAGGACGCCTGGCCGTGGGATCGGCGCAGCCGCTTCTCCTCCCGTTGAGGGAGGTGGAGGCGGCGGCGGAATCACCACGGGCAGCGCTGTCGAGGCGAACGCCGGTGCAAGAGGAGCCGGCGCAACGGACACCGGCGTAGGAGGTGCCGGCGCTGGCGCAGGAGAAGCCGGCGCGGACGGCGCCGGCTCCGGAGGAGTCGCCGCGCTCTCGCCAGGTGGCGGAACGACGGCGTCTGCAGCAGCGCCCCCGCTGGAGGGGGCGAAGGACAACGGAGGTAGCCCTGGGCTCGCGGGGCGAGGCCTCTTAGGGCTTGTTCTCTCCTCCTCCTTGTCGTCTTCGGAGAGGATAAGGCGGCGCTTCCCAAGCGCGCGATCGGCGTCGGTCGGGACAGGAAGCGCGACGGCCACAAGAAGACCGGCGGCCGCAGGAGCTTTCGTGGTCGTCGAAGGTGGATCGCGGATTTGCAGGGGTCGCTGGATCACCTGAACCGCGGGGCCAGAAACTTCCATGGGGGGCAGCGTCCGCAAGTACGGGTTGCGCTCCCGTGGGTCCCAGTTGCAGAGGGGGCAGATGCTTGCAGACAGAGGGGCGTCGCCGGTTGGCGCGGGAGGAAGGCCCGCCAGCCATTGGCGGAGCACCTCCTCTGACACGTTCCCCGCGCCTGGACAGCAGAAGAAGAAAAAGGGAAACAGCGAATTAGCAAAGAACCAAAAAGAAAAAAGAGGTTCCCCGAAGGTCAGAAGATCCAAAAGAAAGTAAGAACACTTACCTGCGGGGACGATGCGGGCCCCATCGTCGTCGCCATAGTACTGCCAGGCGGGGCGTGCCCTCATGCGAAGCGGGCAGAGGCGGCGCCGCAAGACGTCCGCCACCACATGGGTTCCGGTGAGCCCATTGTGGCGGAGGTCAGCAATGCGCGCCAGCATCGTCTCCGTCTCCGCCGCGTTGTCGGGCGGAGACCCCCAGCAGGCGAGGGACTCCACGAAGCCCTCGGGGAGGTTGAGATCATTGCAGCCGCTGGAGTCCTCCACGTACAACCATTGTCGCGCCCAGTCCTTCCAGTTGGACTTGAGCGCGAGCGGGATGAAGGCGGCGGAGTCTCGGAGCGAGACGTAGCAGCTCCCAACGGCCCCGCTCGAGCGCGAGCTCGCGTGCAGCGTGAAGAGCCGGCGCCAGAGCGGGAGATTCGGCATCACCCCCACGAACATTTCGCAGAGGTGAGCGAAGATGGCCAGCATCACGATGGAGTTGGGTGGAGGTGTGCAGCCTGGATCTCGTAGAAGGCAAGCACCCCCAAGAAGAATTCTGAGTAGGGCGGGACGAGCCCTGCCAGGACTGCCCAGGTGATGGTGATGATATCCCCGTCGCGGGGGCTTGGCGCCATGGTGCCGGCGCAGAACTGGGCGGCAGACGGCGGCACGTGCCGCTGGAGCCGCGTGACCGTCTCCTCATCGGCGGCGGAGGCTGGCAAAACTGAATCGGACGGCGGCGCGGCCGGCGTCGAGGAGGCGGCCGGAGTGGCGTCCCCGCGGGGACCCTTGCTGCGCTTTAGGGCCATTGGAAGGTGTCGGAAGCGCGGTGGCGAAAAAGCTAAGTGCGAAGAACCTCTGCAGCGGCGGCGAGAAAGGTGGATAGCAGTTTGAGGATTTGGCGTGCGAAAGAACTCATCGCGGCGAAAGAAGTGAAGCATTTATAGGCGAAAGGAGAGAGAGCGACGGTTTGGATTCCGTTCCCGCTCACGCGCGCGGCGCCATTATGCCCAGCGCGCCTGGCTTCCCGCGAAAAGCGGCGCAGTTACCCAAGGAAGATCGTGCGCAGGTGGAGAATCAGGCGTACGGCCGCCGCAGGGGGTGGGCCCCCCACGATCCGTCTCCCACCACGCGAGAAATGGCAAAATATCGACGCGACGGTTCGCGTATCATGGTGGACCCGGGGGCTACTGTCGGTACAATAAGTATCGGGGCATAAAGAGTCCTAAAGTAGACCAGGCGAGGGCCCACGCGTCAGGTGGGCGATCAAGCCCCAGCGCGTGGGCGACCTCCTCAGCGCGCCAGGCGAGGGCCCCACAAGTCAGGCGGGCGATCAGGCCCCAGCGCGTGGGCGAGCTTCTCAGCGCGCCAGGCGAGGGCTCCACGCGTCAGGCGGGCGATCAGGCCCCAATGCGCGGGGCGAGCGCAAGAGGCCCCCTCACTGTCAGGTGGGGCCCGCGCGGCAGGAAGTGTCCCGAGGGGGTCTTCCGGGCGAAGGCTCTCCCCTGCTGCGAAGAACAGGCGCATTAAATGCGACGTCACGCACGGATGGACCGAGGAGGAGATGATTATCGCCACAGTAACCTCTGCAGGTCTGATCAACTATCACTGTGGCTCTGCGGAATTGACCGGCAGAGAGAGAGTTCGCCGTCGTCAGACTGACAGCCCGCATCAGGCGGTGCAAGTTGGGCCCCGTCTACTCCCTCACCGGCATGCTCACACGAGTCAGAAGGCCACTTGCGAAACACGCATGGGCGGCGCCGCTCGGCGCAGCAACAGCACGTTTTCGTCTCTCCTGTCTTGTCTCTCAAATCTTATCAGTGTACTCAGTGTACTGTATTACCACCCCCTTTGCCCTCTCCGCCATCCCACGGCTTGTATAAAAGGGGAGGAGAGAGAAAGGAGAGGGGGAAGTATTCTGTAACCATCCCCACACAACCACAACACGAAAAGAGTTAAGGCTCGGCAGGAGTAGGACTATTACCCGCAAGGGGGTCCGTACCTGGGTAATCTCTGCGTGTCGCTCCTCGCCGTGCCCGACGCTCGAATCGGATCGAGCCCGGGCTGATCGGTTAGCAGAAGTAGAAATCTGATAGAGGTGTGATTCACTGTGGTTCGGTGAAAAACACGCCGTCAGAAAGGGCCTAGTCGGAGGTGGCGTGGGTAAGATCTGCTAGATGCGATACGGGTGTAGCCTGCCCAGAGGCGGTGGGACGACGCTTCGGTGGTCAGAGTGGCTCAACGGCACTCTGGCTAGGAGTAAGAGGAGTGAGAGGGAGGGAGAGAGAGGGGGTATGAGAGGGAGAAGGGAGGAGAGCACCAGGCGGTGGTCGTGGTGGTGGAGAAGAGAGAGGGATGGGACAAATGAAAAAGAAGGGATGGCATTTTGGATGAGAAAAACCCGACAAAGGTCGCGGTGGCATATTGCAAGCTCACAATGGCATGTATCCACTTAATCTAACTTTATAATGACATCTTAGCGAATACAGACTCATTTTACCCTATTTTCAACCTTGAGTACGAATAGGTGCTTGGACAAAGCACCCCTGCCCAACGCATCATTGATCGAACAAACTATACATGATGTTGTTGTCTGTTTAAATTGTGGGAGCTGTCGAATAGTAGAAATGCCTTATTTCAAGATATTAGGCTTAGGGCCCCTTCATTCGATTTGTTTTTTAGAACTCTAATATTAAAAACAAAAAACTAGATAAGATAAATTTCTATGAGCATCTCTAGCGGTAACCGTAAAACATTGATTATTTGACTTTTTTAGCGTAGAAAGCAGATAAAAGATGGAATCTTTTAGAGATGCAGTGTAAATTGAAAAGGAATTTTAAAGGGTAGGTAGAGTTTATATGAAAGTGTATAGAGGAAAATTTGAAGCCTTTGACGAAGATGCTATAAAAAAATCTAAATTGGCTAATTTCTTTCCACGTGAATGTCTACTCTTTTTTTCTCCAGCGAAATGAATAAGCCTTGGTCAGTACTCTACTCCAAGAGCACAAACTGTTGCAATTATTGCGGTACATGCACATGCCCAGATGACACACCAGTCACCGAATATACAAATGAAAGAAGAGTAGCCCTCGCATCTGAATCAATCTACTGTATGTGCAATTAGGGCTTTCTTTTCTGTGCAGTTTGCATTGGAAGCACTAGCAGTTGCTGTTTTTTAATAGGAAAAACAGCTTCTGTTGGGATTGTATCATTACAACATTTATAATTTTGGATGACTTTCTGAGTGCAACATTAATAAAACTCCTTCCGGCAATAATTTAAAGCTCTCTGTTAAGTTACAGATCTAGAAGCTGCTGACTTGGGCCAGGCGGGCTGATCCAAACCCAGCCTGTCTTATATCCAGTAGACGCATTTGAGGCCCATCTGGCCCTGACCTGAGCATGGGTAAGGCCCTACCCAACCCTGGGCCTAGTTCAGGCTCTTTCTAGGAGCATGTTAAACGAGTAGGTGGCATCCTGCGGGAGCAAAGAAAATCTTCATGAGGTGACGAATCCTGAGCCAGTGAGCCACATATTGATGCCACACCTATAAATGAACCTGGGAGAATGCGGGGTGATAAGTACAGTTCGGTACGTACCATGGCAATATCAGCTATATATCGACTTTTGCAAGAAGAAACATCTATTGATGTTCAGTACGAGTTCTCTATCTGTCTGTCTGTCTATATATATATATAGAGAGAGAGAACTCGTACTGGCAGGAAGCCAGGACTAGATGTGCATATCAGACTGAAGATTACATATTACATCTAATCTTTGTTCAAAAAAAAAATTACATCTAATACATGCAGGTGCCACTAAAGATAGGGCAATGTTTGAAGTGTAACAAAACTGTCCGGATAATACTTAGGGATTTTGAAAGTCCAGATAAATTGAGATGAGAATGTTTTAATGAATTTGGTTTTTTCCCCACATTTTATATCGATTTAAATCCAGATGTGGAATTTGTCTACCTTGGCCACCTCGCACGGCAAGCATCGTGTGGGTCGTGCATCTTCGAGACGACGACATGCTACACTAGAGTTGTATCATGGACGAAGTGCTCGGAATCGATTAAGCTAGGATCGAAATAGGATTGAGCTTGACGTACAGCAAAACAATGCAAGCTTGAGACATGCATACGGTCGAGTCTAATTTGAGCTCAGCTCAACAACTCTGGCTTAACCAACATCTCGTGCCAAACGAGCATTGTACGTCTAACCCTAGATCGATCCTCCCACTGAAACGCATGTCAATGTCTAAGGCCCGTCTACACAGATCACCGAGGCCTTGTTCTTTTTGTTTAAATTAAGCCAAACAATGTACTGTTTGTAGTCACTTTTGTGAGGTTTAAAGTGATTCTTCTTAGAACTGGCTTAACCAACAACCCGTGCCAAACGAGCATTGTATGTCTAACCCTAGATAGATCCTCCCACTGAAACGCATGTCAGTGTCTAAGGCCCGTCCACACAGATCACCGAGGCCTTGTTCTTTTTGTTTAAATTAAGCCAAACAATGTACTGTTTGTAGTCACTTTTGTGAGGTTTAAAATGATTCTTCTTATACCTTCAAAAATAAATTTTTCATAATTATTTGGACTCTACGAGTTCTCTCTCGAAAGGTCACAATTTTGTTAGATTGAAATTTTCATATACTTTCAACCAAAAAAGAAAAAAAAAAAGACCCAAGTCTCAAGTCTCCAATCCTACCTTAGCTCCTCTACACCCACTTAAGCGATGTCTCCTTCGTTCACGTGCAACCTATTTTTTATATAAGGACAGAGGTGTTGTTATTTCATTAAAACCGAATGAAAAACATATATAGGCCCTCTTCATTTGCTGGTTAGTACAGGTTTTGATTGATTTCGGTGGGGCTACAGTGTATTGGGCTGGGCTACAGTCCATTAGCCTTTACGACATTACAGTCCCCACTTGTCAGTTTCCCCCCACCTGCCCACCCCACTATGAGAACACAATGCAAGGCGATGGGAAGTGCGATGCGGGGAGGCTAGGGTTAGGGTGTCCATTGATCCAGCTCAACGATAGCGAGGGGAGGAATAGGAGAGTCATGGGCGACGGGCCGGGAAGGTCAATCACAGGAGGGTGTTTTGGCAGGGGAAGTTTCGGCGGCCTCAGTGAGAAGTGCGATGCGGAGAGGGTAGGGTTAGGGTGTCCATCAATCCAGCTTGACGGCGGCAAGGGGAGGAATAGGAGAGTCATGGGCGGCGAAGAAGGGAGACAGGTACCAACGGAAACAACACCAAGATGCTCTTCGGCCCAATGACGGAGGCACCCATTGATTCCTTTGACTCAGGGCGCGGCAAACTGGCTAGCCTCCCGGTTGAGCACACGCTAAAGCTCCACGTTGAAGGAGACGGCAAGGGAGGCGCGCCATCGCCACCAGAAACTCCCACATCTTCCAGACCTAGGATGGGTGCGGCTTTGGAGCTCACCTTCTCTCTCACGCCTCCATTTTTGGGACCTCCACCGGTGCTCCCCCTTTTGTCCTCCATTGCGGCGAACTGTGCCACACATTGGACCATGAGCAACTGTAGCAGATGTGCTGTGCCGGCTTGTGCTGCCCTAACGGCTAATGAACGGCGGCTTAGCCCAACCAAAACCTGTACTAACCAGCAAATGAAGAGGGCCATAATAAGGAATAACATACTGGATCAACTACTTGTCAGAAGTGGGAGCCTAGGGACAGAACAATAGCGATGCTTGCGCCCACATTTTAGCCCGCCCTGGCTCCCTAGCTTTAGGACGAGCTCCACCATCCACATAGCGTCGTCACCGTTCATGGAGCATTTTGCCATCATCCAAAGCTCGGTTGATTTGAGTTGACCTCATGCTGAGCTCATGTTGCTTGGTTCTCTTGACATCAGCTCAAATTCAGACTCTTGGCCATACGCTATAAGGTACATACATCACCGGTCAACAATGTCGTAGCCTCGTAGGCACGTGTGCATATTGTGTTGTGTATGGGGTGAACAAGGTATAAAGGAGCTCAAAACTCAAAAGCAACAAGACTTTGCTAGCATTCGTGGGGGTTCAACTGAATACTAGTAAGCTACTTTGGGAGCTCACCGTCTTATTTCAGAAATCAATTTACTTCACTCAACTTACTCCCTATGATCATAAATATTTAACATTTAGGTCATGATCTTTTGGGCCAAACTGAATGGCTAAACAACTAAACAGTTGAAATGACTCAATTTCGAGAGCTTATCGAGATAGCCTCGATATTCGGACCCACCTTTGGGACAAAGAAAAAACGGACTTAAAAACCCTAAGCATAAGTCTTTCAAAACATGGATAAGTCGTTAAGCTTCAAAAAAATCATAGCCTTAAAATGTGTGCCGATTAAAACTTTAAAACTTAAAGTATAAGTATCTTTTTAAAATGTTTAGATTGACTATACAAAAATAGTACGAGAAAATTATTTTCGAAAGATTTTTTAATTGTATTAAATTTTTAGTGAATTTATAAATAAACTATCATACTAATTAGTGGTTAAAGTTGTCATTTAGAGATATGTAAAATAAAAAATGTCAAATACTCATGGCAAGGTATATTGAGAGTTTTGAGAAACGTTATTGGAGTAGAGTATATTCTAAAAAAAGGTCTAGACTTTTTGAGAAGGCGGAGTGTGAATTTTTCAAAGCCGCCATTAACCCTCGTAGTTAAGATGATCCACTAAGATTAAGGGCTAGTTGTATTTCCTTTCACAGGATTGCTATCGTGTACCCCTATTTTCCACCGAAGAACTATAAACCACCTACCGGCACTACCAGGCCACCACCGGTGATTACAATATACTAGCCGCGCACGCGCGCCTGTGGCATGTCGAGCGTGGGAAACGGCGCGCGCGTGCGCGTATGGGCGGGAAAGGCAGCGCCCAGGCTACGAAACGGCGCGTGGGTGGGAAAGGTCGGTCTAGCAGCGCCCCAGCATCGGGGAAAAAAGGGGGAAAAACGGCTGCGGGATTCGAACCGTGAGCTCCGAGCTAAGAGCTAACGCAGCTAGCCAACCCAACAATCCACCCGCACTGCTGATATTTGTGTGCAAAAAATTATTTTATACGTAAAAAAGTAACGGACAGTCGGATCTGGTTGGCGCGCTCGATCGGACGGCCGTGGGCAAGCAGGTGACACGTGGCACCGAGGAGAGCCGGCAACCCGGCTTTGTATATTTAAGATTACAAAATACAATAGAAATATAATTATATATTGATTTATTTCGACAAACGGCACCGGCTAGCGTGCGATCTCTGATGCGTGCATGCATTAGGCATTACCATGTCAAATCAATCCCGTGTCTTACCCGCTAGCTGCAATGCGTGGAACACGTACATAATCATCTAATAGGATTAGTGCCCTTGTAGAGAAGACTTGTAAATCCACTTTAGGGCTAGTTTGAGAAACCATGGGGCAGATTTTCTGGGACGAAGTCAAGGCCAGTTTGAAAGGCCATGGGTGATAAATTTTCCAACCCAATCTCGGTCACTCCTCCGAAAAAAATAACCGCCTCTCATCCTGTACATTATTTTCCATGCCTGTGTGTCCGCCCCTCCGCATCCCGTCGCCTCAGCCTTCACCCTCTGCTTCCCTGTCGTTGCCGCCTCAACCTCTGCACTCTCCGCCTCCCCGCAGCCGCGTCTAGCCCCCTCCGTCCTGTCCCGCCTCTGGCTGCCACCCCCTTCGCCCCTCCACTCCTACCTCCGGCCGCGCCCCCTCTGGCCTACGGCCACCTTCACCTCCAATCCTCCGCACTGTTGACCTAGTCCTCCTTTCCCATGATCCCCATGGTGGCGGCGCGGTTGACTCCATCCTCAACAACAGCGGTGTTGTGCCTTCGCTAAATGACAGCGGTTGATTCCTTTCCAAGATCACAACATCGGTAGATGGTAGTGTAGTGTGCTTCCCCATGCGGCGACAACGGTGCCCTTCTCCTCACATCGATGACACGACTCCCTCAAAGACAGTGGTGGGACGACCTAGTGGCTGTCGCAGCGCTGGATGTGGGTGCCGACGACGAGGACATGAACACTGGTGTTGGATGTGGACGCCAACAACGAGGGCAGCATTGGATGTGGGCATCGGGGCAACGAGGGCGGTGCTAATGTGCGTGCCGGCGATGAGAACGGGAACGTCAACGGATGTGGGCTCCGAGGCGAGAAGGGTGGCGCTGGATGGGGGCATTTGCGACAAGAACAGGGTCACCGTGGCAGTGACTTGCAGATTTTCCACGGGAGGAACGCAGAGGGAGGGATGTGTATGCTTCGGGACGACCGGAAGGCACTGCACCCGTGGAAGCCAATTGGAAAAAAAAACCGGCGTGGGATTTTCTTCCGTATAGCGCAACGTATGCACTGACGAGCAGCATCGGCAGGTCATCCCGGAGCAGGAACGAGGTGATGGATGCATCGGCGTGAACCACGCCCGAAAGCTTGTCATCGATCCCATACCGGATATTTCGAGACGGGGAGGGGGAGAGAGGGGCAGAGGCAGAGGCAGGGAGGGACAGGATGGCAGCTAGCAAACGGGGGCGGCTTTGCGCGGAGAGGGACGCGCGCGCCACAGGGAGGTCGAAACGTGTCCGCCCCGTCCTCCACACGACGCGTCTGTCGTCTCTCCTCTCACCTACGCACCCGCAGCTTTTAGAGCAGGCACACTGCCGACTCTGCGGGGGGACTAGGGAGTAGTTGAGGGCTTGTTCTTTTCAGCGTATCGTACCGTTGCGTATTACTGTAGCAAATTTTGTTATTTTTATATAGCCTATATGTTATCATAATTTGCGACAATTTTTTCATGACTTTTGGTAGTCGTTCCAAAGATTCTAAAACTATTTTTTAATTATTTTTTTATAATCTTTAGACCCCATTTTGAGGGCTTTCAAATTTGCTACAGTAATACGCAAATGCAACGATACGCTGAAAAGAACAGGGCTCTCTCTACGCCCTGCCCCTCTATTATTTGCCCCCTGCTGCCTGCTCCTGCTGCCTGCTGCTCTCCTCTCCCCTCCTTTCGTATCCATCGGTGGAAAAGTCAAATCTGGCCTCCTTCCTACTTTACCTATTGGCTCTAGAGAACGAGAGGAGAGGAGAGAGAAGAGGGGATATCGAGCCGGGTCAGGTAGTAGACCAAGGGGCAAAGCGCAGCGATAGTCCAGAACCTGTGCCGGCCGGTGCCGCACTGCCGCATGCCAACCGAGGAGGCCTCACGCCCACAGGCATCGCGCTTATCCACTGCCCCCGTCCGTTGCCCGGCCGTCCCTCTCACATCGACGCATCCGCCAATCGGCCATTGCTCACTGGCCACGGCATGCGCTCCGGCCACCCAGCGTCGAAGGAGACAGCCGTAGCGGCAGCGCGAAGCGCACACGTAACGTGTATGCATGCATCCGTCCATCCATCGCTCGCTGGGTGACAGCAACGTGCGTGCTCTGCTCCCCGATCGACGCGTCGGCGCTTGCGTACGCGTTCTGTGTGGTGCAATGCAACGCATCCAGCCGCGCGCGAGCGAGCGATCGGCCGAGCCACATGCATGCGCCTGCGCTTGCGGGGGCTTGACGATTGGCGGCGACCTATCGCATCGGTGGTAGACACGGCGAGATTTGATCGATTTCAATAGGACAGTAGTGTGCGTGCGTGCGGCGTGTTACGCGTGGTGGTACTTGGTACTTGGTACTTGGTGGCGACAGGTGTAGGAGCGCGAGGGGTACTACGGGCTTTGCTTTCTTCCGCGTAACTGAGGCCCTCTTGGATACTTCGTTTGTGCCCGTTCTGTCCGGTTTTCGTTGACCCTGACGAGAAGAAACGCCAACGCTCGGTCCGGTTGGCCCTGTAGCGACATTGGATGCGTGTACAGTTCAACCCATGAGGCCATAGGGAAATTGTTTCAAAAAGGCGTCCGCGGAGAGGCAGTGCTGGGAGCGGTGGGTGTCAGCGAGCTCGACGATCTCCTCCAAGTCAAGCTCTGGCAAGCGGCGATGTCGCCGGCGACGATGGGACGCCGCATCCGTCCCCGTTGATTCCGGCTCCATCTGCATCGAGCGGTGCCTCCATCGGCTGTGTGCCGCTCTGTCGCGAAGTGTCGTCGTCGTCATCGACCGAGCACTCCGCGGTTGGGAACAACGACTGCCGCCCACATTCAGCGACATCCCCAAGTTGGCAAAGGCGTTTCTGACGCTCAGGCAACGGCTACCTCGCCGCATCGAGCGTCGTCGCCCAGATCTGCTTGGGGGGCATACCCAGCCCCCAATCCGGGAAGCTCGCCAGCGAAAGGCACGCTCCAATCCCTCTAGCTGGTTCCACAAATTGCCAGCTCCGACCTCCACCCTGCAAGGTACGCTTCGTAATCCCCTGTGAATGTCCGTGTTTTGCCGCTATTCTGCCTGTGTGAATGTCGTTGCCATTGCCATCAGCGCGTGTTGGAGATGGCCGACGATGCGTCAAGTAACCATAGGTGGACGCCGGCCCAAACCGCCGAGTTCTTGCGGGCGTGCGCTAGGGCTTGCCTTGATGGCCACCGGCCGACAAGGAATCTGGATGATCGGGGATGGGACTACGTTGCGAACCAGTTGAATGCGAAGTTTAGCATCACATTGCAACGCAAGCAGCTCAGCTATAAGTGGGATAATATGAAGAAAGATTGGCGGCTGTGGAAGAAAGCAAAGGAAAAGACTGGAAATGACCGCAAGCTTATTTGTTCCATGTATGTCAAGCACCGTTACTTTTGAAATAAGGCTACATATCAACCATGTATGTAGTATAATTGTAGGACTGTCTTAATTGTCGGAGCATATACATACATACATACATACATACATATACATATACATATATATACATGTGTGTATTGTAAAAATGTTCTACGTAATAACTTCGTATAGCATACATTATACGAACGAGCCAAAGTGCCAGCCCTATATGTGCCTATTGTATTACCTGACATGTTATCGAAATCAGACCGCATATATATAGTTTCAAAATAAATGTTCACACGATGACAGGTTGCTTAACCCTTTACAAGTATATGTAGCTTACTAGCCGAGCCGCGCGCGAGCGAGCGGCGGGCGAGCTGCGCGCGAGGAGAGCCACGTGGCGCCCAACAACGATGCATGTCCGCTCTTGTATCTATTATATATATCTATTATATATATATATATAGATAAAGACTACAGTACTCTTAGGAGTACTCTAACTAAAGTACTCCCACGTTCCTGGCCATTGGATCTTTACCCGACCTCGTCCGATCCCCTCGCCATCCCCCTCCTAATTCGCCTCCTTTTAAAAAAATCGGCGCCGCCCCACGCCCGATTCCGACGCCCGCCATCGTTCGCTCCCATCGCCGCCGGCGTTCGCGCCCCTCCGCCGCCGCTGGTCCTCGCGCGATCCCGTCCCGCGCGCATCGCCGCTAGTCCTAGCCTGCCGCCATTCGTTCTCCACCGCTGCCGCCGCTCGGGCCCCTCCGCCGCCACCTCTTGCCACCGGCACCGCTGCGCTCTTCGCATCGGCGTTGCCGCGCTACTGCTTCAGAGAGACAGATCGATGGCGGCCACGGCGGCGGTGTACTGGCGGGTGCTTAAGGGGGTGCAGCAGCATGTCAGCGCCGGCGCATCCATGTAGTAGTTCCGGAGCCCCGCCAGCATGGAGGCGGACGCCAGAGCGAGGCTGCTGCTTGCCGAGGACTACTCCTACCTCCTCTCCAGCGTCCACCACCACAAGGTCTAGTCCTGGTTGCCTTGCTTGTAGACCTGCTCAAAATTTACACGCCATTTTAGGATGGAGTTCAAGTGTTCGATGAAATGCCCCATAGGAGTATTACAGTTATCCCACTTTATTTTGGGTATCTTGCCTTTGATGTATCAATATGGTTATATGGAAGGGGTTGTAGCTTCAAGATAGCTCATTCTTGTGAGAAATCTTGGCTAGAGATCACCGGGATATGTAGGAGTTGCTATTTGTTGGCCTGGTCACTACTTTGGAGATCCATATGCTAGAGATCACGGGATATGCAGGAGTTGCTACTTGTTGGCCCATATTGGGTCAAAAAATAGGAATTCAGTCATATTCATAGCAGATTAAATTGCTCATTCTGTAATTCGGCCTCTTTAGATCACTGATTTGTTAGATCAAGAAGTTCTTCCCGTCCTTGCAATGGTGGCATATTGCTTTTTCATGCACGGTATACTCTACTGACTGCAAACCATGTTCGATTTTTCAGGACTTGTTATTCTCATACAATATAGCTGTGGACCGATCTGATGAAATGAACAAGATATTGAACAAATCTGCTGCCAGTGTAGACCTTCAGCTTCTTGGTGTGTACCAACCATAGTCCATGGGAGCATATAGCTGTGGCCTTCAGCTTCCTGCAAGTGTAAGCCAATTTCAGGCATAGTTGCTTCTTACTGTTGTTATTAGAAAATGTAAGGATAGATAGAGAAAAGACATGCAGGATCTCTCAAATCTGAATTTGGTTTGGCTCCTCGGCAAAAAAAATGACATGCTGCTACGAAGTTTTACATTCAAATTGGTCTGGCTCCTTTACAAAAAAAGTCCATGCAATTGGTACCAAAAATCAATCCAAATTTCACATGTTTTGGATCCTTGCTCAACAATCACTCTATGCATTTGTTCTGGCAGCAAAAATTGTATTAGCAGTTTTCATATGACTATAATTTGTAATTTTACACGACATCGTCTTCTCCGGAATGTGCTCGGGCCGTTTACCGTAATTGCATACGTATGTTTACCGTAACAACCAAGGCATGTTTACTGTAATCTCCTATATAGAAATTTGGTTTGTCGAATAGTATGTACTAAACAATCATGTCTTTTTATTGTAAATAGTCTGTTTTTATGTTTACCGCAAAGGTTAATGTTAGTAGATATATAGTAAAAGGGTCCGTATTAATTCTTTTTTCTGGTTTTGTGTTTTTCCTGGTAAATGGTCTTTTTTATTGTAGTAAAGATTGTTGTCAGTGCATATGTACTAGCCCTAATTTTTTATATTTGTGTCTCAAATATTTTCTTCATTCTACTCCGTCCGGCGGCCTCTCACCCCTCCGCCTGGCGGCCTACATTAATTGGTTAAGTGTGTTCATGCTTGCTGCCTGCAATAGATTCTCAGGTTCATGTAAGGAAACTCGATTGCCTCCGACAATGGAGGCCTTTACAGGAGTCGGAGTGCTTCTTCTGTCAGTTCTTTCAATATTATTCTGTCAGGAGTTCTACCCAATCCAGAGCTACAAACTTCAGTTCTTTCAATATGGTAAAAAAAACTTCACAAGTAAAGTAAAATGCAGTTATAGATGGTAAAGTTTCTTAGCACATTATTGTAATATACCTTCACATATTATTGTAAAGTTTTTTAGCACATTATTGTAAATTTCTTAGCCCATTATTGTAAATTCATTACCACCTTATTGTAAATGGGTCAAGCTTATTCGGGCATGGACTTAGTTTTACCTTGTGTTCTCTTTGCTCGGATTATTGTAAATTTGATTAACTCATTGTTGTAAATGTGTCAAGCTTGTTCGGGAATAGACTCACTTTTACTACCGAGTTGGCTTTATTTTCTCTAGTTCGGATTATTGTAAATTGATTAGCACATTATTGTAATGGGTCAAGTTTGTTTGGACATGGACTAAGTTTTACTACCGAGTTGGCTCGATTTTATCTTCCTCATATTACTGTAAATTGATTAATACATTATTGTAAATTGATTAGCACATTATTGTAAATAGTCAATTTTGTTCGGACATGGACTCAGTTTGAATACCAAGTTGGCTTGTTTTCTCTGTACTCAAATTATTGTAATTTGTTTAACACATTATTGTAAATAGAGTTAAGCCTGTTCGGGCATGGACTCAGCTTTATTACCGTTGGCTTGGTTTCTCTTGCCCGGGATTATTGTAAATTGATCAGCACATTATTGTAAATTGTTCAGCACATTATTGTAAATGGGTCAAGTGTTTGAGTATGAACTCAATTTTACTACTGAGTTTGACTTGTTTTCTCTTACTCGGATTATTTGTAAATTGATTTGCACATTATTGTAAATGGGCCATGCTTTGTTCGGACATGGACTTAGTTTTACTACCGAGTTGGCTCGATTTCTCTTGGTCGGATTATTGTAAATTGATTAGCACATTATTGTAAATTGGTAAGCACGTTATTGTAAAATACAACAATCTATTACAATAAACCTCGTTTATTCCTGGTTTTTGTCATTCATAATTACAACTCATTCAAAAAAGTCATCCCAACCCTAAACTCCATACAATTTTCATACAATTACAATAAACTCATGCATGAAAATATTGTAAATAAAACAAACCATTACAGAAAACCTTGTTCCATCGCATTTTTTTAAATGCGTTTTTCGCAAGGGATGGTACTTCTATTTGAAAACAAAACAAAGCCGTGTGCCTTTTCTTTTGGACTCAAACTTTCCAGCGTTAGAGCAAAGGAACCTCTTCATCGTGGGCTCATTCTTCTTCGATGTGTATCCTTTATCCTTCCACACTCCAAAACCGACTCTTTACGAATACTCATTATAGTAATCATATGCATCCTTCTTAGATGCAAACACCATACCAAAGTGTGGTTTATGGCATGATTTTGATTCATTTGCACACTCAGACCTACAAAAACAAAATTCAGGACTGCATTATAGCAAAATCATCGATTACAGTAAACATGGTTCCAACATTACAGTAAATCTGGTTGCAGTGTTACAGTAAACATGGTTCCAGAATTACAGTAAATCATTTATTGCAGTAAATTTGATTCTAGTGCTACATTAAACCTGATTCAACCATTACATTGAATCAGATTCCATTGTGTTACAGTAAACATGGTTCCAACATTGCAGTAAACCTAATTGCAACAAAGTGAACCTAACTGTACTTGCAGTAAAACTCACAATCCAACACAGTAAAACTGATTCCAGTAACATGACAATTGTTAAATCATTGTAGTAAATCCATCCCTAGTGCTATGAAAAGGGGAAGTCGTATTGCATGTAAACAACCTAATATTAGTTACTGTACAACTCAAAATGCATTGCAGTAAACGTGATCCCACCATTATAGTAAATTTGACTCTAGTGTTACAGTAAACCTGATTCCAGCATTATAGTAAATTTGATTGCAGTGTTATAGTAAACATGTTGTCAGCATTACAGTAAACCTGTCATTGCAGTAAATTTGATTCTAGTGTTACAATAAACCTGATTGTAGTATTACAGTAAATCATTTTTTTCCAACTTGCAAACCTAGCTCCAGAAACTTTGAAATTCTTAATGATTTACATCGAACTAAACCTAATCCTAGTTACAGTAAAACTGTCAATCCATTACAGTAAACCGATTCCAACATTACAGTAAACCTGATTCCAGAAACTTTGAAATTCTGAATGCTTTATAGTAACACTATCTCTAGTAGCATCAAAGGAAAGTTGCAGTGCGTTCAATTAAAACTAATTCTAGTTACAGTAAATCTCGTAATCCATTATAGTAAACATTGATTCCAGTCACATTACAATCATGGTTGATGGAAGTGTTTGATTCCCGGCGGTACTCGTCCTCGGTGACCATGGCAGGGGCAGCAGTTGTTGGAGAGGAGGGGCAGCGATCTGGTGGAGGGATCTGGGGAAGAGGGGCAGCGGGTGGCGCCATGGCCGGCAGCCTCAAATCTCGGGGGAGGAAGGAGCTCAGGAGGAGGCGCACACGTGAGCCAGGAGGAGGCACCCAGGAGGATCCACGTGGAGGAGGCGTGGGGGAGGAGGCGCGCCGACCTGGGGAGGAGTGATGGCCTGGGGGAGGAGCCGCGGGAGAGTAGGCGTGGGGAAGGAGGCGCGCCGGACTGGGAAGCCACGGGGAGGGAGGCGCGCTGGCCTTGGGGAGCACCTGCGGTAGAGGAGATATATATATATATATATATATATATGTGTGTGTGTGTGTGTGTGTGTGTGTGTGTGTGTGTGCGCGTGTGTGTGAGTAAACCAATACATTTTTGTCTCATGGGATGTTTCTTACGTATGCTTATGAGGTATGCTTATCAATGGATGCTATGCCATACATAGAACTTCAAAAGGTTTGATAATCGCATATTAAACGACCAGTCATAAGGATAAGGCTAAATATGGATGTAACACATACATAACACCATAACACATACATTGAAAGTGGTTATGGATTTGTGCCCGTCCTCTTCTACGGCAATGATAATGCATACATCATAACACATACATGATCAATGTTCCAAGTGCGGTTTAATATTACAATACCAAAATAGTACAATACATAGTTCGACGAAAACAGTTACAAATACGAACTACTCCATGTCCGTAGAACTATCCGATTCTACAAGAGGCTGATACCAGTCCCAGTGCGGGCCATCGTCAAGAATCGTGTAGTCGAAAGGAATACATTCCGAAGGGCTAACATCTCCTTCGGGGCAGCTCGACTCGCTTGAGGGATTCATACCCCATACTTGTGCAGACCATTTGTTGGTGATTGATAAGTAGCCCACCTCGAGATGGGCCTTGGGCTGATTTCGTATCAGCCCACCGCACGTACAAAAGGTCCAAAAGACCACCCCTGGCCGTACTAAAGGAGGCGCCTAGCCCGCTAGGGTCTGCCCCGAGCTTGACCGAGTCAACCGCGTTGTCCTGGATCCCTGCCAGGGGCGTGGCGCACCTCCCGGGCTACCCTTAGCTCAGGAGAAGGCTCCGCGGACAGTCCGCCTATTCGTGGACAGGTGGCGACAATTGTCGTGTCCCACTGCACTTTCTCCGGCCTTGACCGAAACGAACTGTGCCTCCCCGGGAACCCGCAGCCCGGAGAAGGGCACGCGGGCAGCCCGGTTTGTCGTTTGCCCTCTTTGGCAGGCAACAGACGATTGTTACGCTACGCGACGTCCCCAACGGGCGGCGCGGGGCTGGCCCAGTCCAGTCAATTCTATATTGGGGATAAAGGGAAAGTGCTTTCTCCCTAAAGAGGTTTTCTCCCCTGTATCGGCATGTTAAGACAAACGCGTGTCCAGTACTAACCCGACCAGCTTCTTCCAACAGGCTCGAGACCAGACAGAGCCCTAGAACGAGACAAGAATATCGCCACTAAAGCAAAGACCGGCGCGGGGCCCGCCGCATCAGCCCCGGGCGACCCGCCGCGCCTATAAAAGGAAGGGCCCCAGATCCATTCGGGCCAAGCGAAGAGGCAAACTGACCCAGATTCCACCGCGCAATCACCCGAGCATCCGAAGCTTCCCTAGCAATAGCTGTAGTGCTTAGATACCTCTGTAGGCTCGGGATCGGGGCCTTCAAGCCCGGTCTCGGCACTCTTGTACTGTTTTCCACCATATAATCAACAAGGCTGGAGTAGAGCTATTACCCAGTAGTGGGGGCTCGAACCAGGGTAAAACACTCGTGTCTCCGTGGTTTGTATTTTCTTCTTCCTCCTCCGTTCTCTTCTTCTCACCTTTCACCGTACGAAGGACCTGTACCTGGATCGCCCAGTCGCACCAGGCTTAGTCCGGGAAGACTGCGAGGCCTGAGCCCCCGCAGGCTCGATCGCTACTTGGGCTGCTGAGAAGGGTTGTTGTTGGGCCTCACTCCAACCACAAATTCGTCTGCTGGTCCGTGGACCCGCTGCTCTTCAGGAGCGTGATTCCTAAACACCGACACCATTCTATTGCAATTTTGTCACGAGTCCAGATAGCAATTTCTTCTAGCCGGATGGCCATACATTCGATCTGAAGCAGCACCATGTCGATGTCACAGTTGAGGCTGATGCTGCCGGGGAGCAGGTTGTTCTCGACAACTTTCTTCATACAGCCGGCCGTGTTCTCCATGACGTCGAGTGAAGACGTCAAGGCTTTCATCAATTCTATGCGGTTGGCCACACTCACCTGTGGATATTGCCAACAAGGAACTGTATGATTTGAAGTAAAAAGTAATCACACAAACACTTGTATGTCAACAATCAGAGGCCTAATATGGATGTAACAATGCAATCATAATGCTACAAACACAGTGGCATATCCATGGGTCTCGATATATGCATGGTCTTAGGGCCGAAAACCCTAGCAGTATTAGCATGGTTTCAATGTAAATAGAGAAACACAGCATCTGCACATCCTCCATGATGATTTGATTTAATATGATGATAATAGGGTCTAATAGGTATTATAATAGGGTCAAATATGACAAACAATGATTCAATACGTTTGCAACCTGATAGTGAATGCTAGTTTTCACCCTGATATGCACAAATACATTGCCTTACTATCATTGTCAAATATGGCAAAGTCAGCAAGACTCAAGGAATAAAGCTACAAGGAGATGGATGTAGAGTTTCGTTGATCGTGACAAAAGCCATCAAAATAAGTTATTTCTTCTATGTTAATTAAAACTGAGTATAGTTGTTGTTAACTAGCACCTCCAACGATAATTAAAAGCTAGGACACAACCCCAGAAAATTACTGAAATGTATTGAACCGAAAGACATTGCATAGATTTGCACAAAATAATGGCTATGACAAAAATTCCCCATTGCCGATAATCATAAAATGGGTATGAAGTTGTATGGTGATGATACCAGGGTCCAAATGGGAACGATAGGCTCACTTATGGTTATTACTCTAATAACGACTATGACTAAAATTCCCCATTACCGATATGATTAATCATCACAATGGCGACCACCAAAATCACAGGTAATCAATACATTGGCATTGAGGCGTGCCCAATTACCCAATATAAATCCCCATTACTACTAGCATAGCAATTCTCCGCAAGAACCGTACCAATCCTCCAATCAACCGAGCACACCCCTCCAATCAACCCCAACATCCCCCGCAATCTACTTCCAAGCACAACCCCAGCAAAGCATCTCGCGTACCTTACATCAGCAAGCGGTATAGGTGCTTCCCATCGACGGCGAACAGGGCGAAGTTGTCCGGAGAACAACGCCCGCTCCTGCCTGCATCTGGCGCCAACAACGATGGTAATGGCATTCCCGCGGGAGGCCGCTTGCTCCAACCGGAGGATCTGCGCGCTCCTTCGGCTCCTGGCCCGTCGATGAGATCGGCCGCTGCGGTGCCTAGCCCCGAGAACCCATGTCGCCGTTGGCTACTGGAAACCCTAAGGGACAGTAGTGTGGACTGTGCGTGCGTGCGGCGTGTTACGCGTGGTGGTACTTGGTACTTGGTAGCGACGATGGGTGTGGCGACAGGCGTAGCCGCGTAGGAGCGCGAGCGGTACTACGGGCTTTGCTTACTTCCGCGTAATTGACAGCATTACAGGCTAGCTTACAGCGTCAGCGGTTTGCATGCCCCGATGGGGTCAACGTGGCGCCGAACCATTTTGGTTGTGCGCGGAATAAAATGATGGCATGATGTAAAGGAAGCACTGACCTTCTCTAATATCTGCCTATCTCGTTGCTTCCCTTTCATTCAGTTGAAGCCATCGAATCTACATACAAAAACGCTAGAGTTTAAAAAAATATTACAAATAGTTTGCAATGAAATGCCTAGATGACATTTATAAAAAATTACCACATCATTTGTTATCTATTAAGTCATCTTTTATTATAGACTTCTCTTTGAGGTAGCATTGCCTTAAATCACCAATCTCGATTGGATATTCGGGTAGTGTTCTCTTCGGCTTATCTACTTATATGCTTAT
This sequence comes from Raddia distichophylla, assembly GCA_005191435.1. NCBI lineage: Eukaryota > Viridiplantae > Streptophyta > Magnoliopsida > Poales > Poaceae > Raddia > Raddia distichophylla. The sequence continues at coordinate 658,427 of SPJY01021409.1, forward strand.
TGTGACTTCAGGAGCTATTTGAGATAGTTTCGAGAGTCGGATTCACTTCGTTTGACTTATGTTTTAGAACTTTTCGACAAGTCTTTGAGATAGGAAAAAATATATCAAAAAAATCAAATTAAATTTAGTTTAAATGAAGATAAATCAATAGACAGAAAAGTCAGATAAGTTTAATAAGCTAAGGAAACGGGACCTGCTATCAGCGCAATTTACTTGCTTGCTTTTTCTATATTTTATACGAAATACTGCAGTTTTATACTAACATATCATACCACGTTCTCTTTAACAGATGCCATGGGTCCGGATCTGGTAGGGCGGAGGTTGGATTAGACGGCGATTGTCCGGGCGACGCTGCTTGGAGGCCGTTTCCGATGGCGTGAAGTTGGATCCGGTGCGTGGAGGCTTGACCCGACATTTTTTTTATTTGCCATCCTTCCACCCCTGTTGGGTTCACAATGACACCGACAGTAGGGCGACGTCTGGGGGTAGGAGTCCCCCCCCTCCTCGTGCGCGGCGGCATGGTCATCTTTGCTGCGTCTCTATTTGGCAACGAAGTGTAGCCCGAGTCAATGATGAAGTGCCCAAATTCGGCTGTACAACTTTGAGTCGATTCTAGGAGTGGGTGTCCAATGGTGGCATTGGAAGGTTGGCTCTTGGGGTTTATTTCTTTAGGCAAAAGCCCATCTGTCTGACAATGACCAATGATGGTGATGCCCTTGATTGTCGATGCCCTCCTTGGAGACTTCGTTGTGGAGAATACTTGGTCAAAAGCCCTAACCGCTAGGGCCAGGGATGACGACGCTTTTCGGCGCTGTTCCTCTCCCTTGAGTCATCATTGCGGATATCCCTTCCCCTAAGACCTCTTTGATGGCGAATAAGGCAAGTGTACTTTTTGGAGTGGCCTCATCGCCCCCCTCTTCTGTGGTGTCAAGTTTCATTCTCCTATTGGGCGCTGATAGCGGCAAAGGCTGTCCCGATGCATGCGATGCAGTTAAAGTGGTGTCGTAGCCCCCTCTCTTGCAGCGACGACACTTGTCCTTTTCCTTCTTCTGGATTGCTTGTGATTGTGGTGGCACTCTTCTCGCGAGTTGCACAGGGTTCATGTTGTCATCACCCTCCTCTGCAGCCGCGACGCCTCTTCCTTCGTGTGTGGCGGTGTGCCCGAGTCGCTTTCGCCTCTTTCTGCAATGGTGGCTCTCCCTGGGGGTGGTAGCAGCGTTGGTGGGTGTCTTAGCTAAGGGTGGCGGTGTGGTCGGCGGCGGTCGGCTGTTGTAAGTCTACGTACGTTGTGCGGGCGCATGACCGCTTGTTAGAGATGGCAGAAAAACCCATGGATATGGGTGCCCCATGGTATCTGACCCCAATGGGCATGGATACGGGTCTCAACCTATATCCATGGGTTTTTCTGGTTCGGGTAGCCGAATAAGTCGGGTTTGGATACGGGTTCAATTTTATACCCATGGGTAACCTAAAATCTGGTAGGTGGACCACATATATGTTATGTCATTGGTCAAAACCTAATCTTAAGTTCTCCACGCAGCATCACAACCCAACACCACAGCAGCCACCCTTTCTCTCCCTTCCCCTAATCCCCACACGCCTGAGCGCCCCCAAAACCCTATTCCCCCCTTGGGCTCCCGAGCTCCCACTCTCCCCCACCACGCCGCCGGTCCTAGCCAGGCCGAAAATCAGACTACCACAGGTCCATGGACAGGACAGCCCCAAAAATTGTTTAGCTGGTCATGCCGTCATGAATGATGTTACTATGAAAACGGACCGTTCCGACGGGCCATGCAGTCGAAGAGAGCCCGCGGGCCCATATCTCGGCCCGTTTTCCTTTCTCTACTCGGCCGTTGTCATCGTGTGGGGCCTGCTCCAAATTGGTTGGCGAAAATATCATCAAATATCCGAGAAATCGCACTCCTCGGCGTCCTCGCTCGTCTCCTCTTCTCACGGCGAGCAGAGCTGCCTGCGGCTCTGCGAGCGAGCACGGCGGCGCGGCAGGTGGGTTGCACGCCAGAGTACTCTCCGATTCGATCGGGTTCGACGGCTTCCTCCTCCTCCTCCCGACTGAATCCCTCCGCTCACGTCGGTCGAGTTCGTCCCTTCTCTCTGTCCCGGCTCCCGAACGCTTAGAGTGGATTCGGTGTGGAGGAAACGCTGGGGATCGGTCAGGGCTAGGGTTTAGGGGATGCGGTGACGCTCCCGGCGTGGGGGATGCGAGCAGGACGTTGCTGTTCGCGGCTAGCTGAGGCCTGGCCGCTGATTGCAGCATGCTGTCGCCGCCGTAGTGTCGGTGCAGTTGTTGGAACTGGGGTCTGTGCAGCTCAGCTGCGCGCGTTGCTGGCCTGCGCGTTTCGCCTGAGCCTGTTCTGTACCTCACTGAAGTGCACGGTGGTACTCACTGAGTTACTGGGCCGACGGCTTCAGCACATTTTTGGTGCGGCTTTTGGTTTTGGGGTTGTTTAGGACTGCAGTGCTTTGTAGAATTTATGTTTCAACGCATTTTTTTGGTGTAAGCTTTGGGGTTGATTAGATGTGCAGTGACTAAGTCTTGCTCTAGCGACTAGCGAGAACTGGTTAGATGAGGAATATAGTCCCGCCTGCCTCGAGCTAAGGGCAGTGAGAATGGTAACCATGTGGCCCTCATGTTTACATAGGCAAGAATTTGTCCGCATGTAGAATACATTTGTGATATATTGACAGTAACATGACTGCGAATTATTTTTGCTGCAATTTGTAGCTTTGATGATTTCCTATATTTCTCTACATAAATTTGTGAAACCAAGATATGTGAGCTGAGGTTCTTACTTTTGTTTACTCATAGCACACTTTACAATCATGGGTGGACCCATCTAGGCTGAGGTCCTCAAGTGTTCAGTTGAACACCCAATTTTTTTCTTTTTTGTAAACAATTCAGCATAAGGTGAATTAGTAGGTATATTACACAAAGAGTAAAATGCACCGGCGGTCCCTAAACTATTAGTCGATTCTCATTTAGGTCCCTATTCTTTGAAATTGCAGTTTTGGGTCCCTAATTCTTTTTAAGTGGGTTCGTCCTGGTCCAAACCTGCCATGTGACAGCCCTGGAGTGGAGCTGATGTGGTGCTGACATGGTTGTCCATGTCACATAAACTACTTAAAAAATTCAGAAAAATCCTGAAAATTTTTCAGAAATCATAAAACAATTAGGAAAATTCATAAAAAATTAGGAAAAAGTAGCACTTGAGGGCTCCCATACGCCACAATGCTAGAGGTCTTGCGCTTACAATTATAGAGGGATTAAATGCGACCACACTGCCTTTATGTTTCTTTTAATATTTTTATGATTTTCATATGTTTATGCCTTTTAAATTATTTTTCCATGAAGTTTTATTGATTTCCCATTTTTTAATGATTTTCCCGTATTTTTATGATTCTTTTGATATTTTCTATATGTTTTTAATTATTTTCCTGTATTTTTTCATTTTTTATGATTTTTTTAAAATAATTTCCCCACATTTTTTTTATTTTTAATGATTATTTAAATGATTTCCCGTATTTTATTTTTTTTTAAAAAATGATTTCCCCCTCTTCGGCTTTCACGTGGCAAGTTTGGACCGAGGCGGACTCACTTAAAAAGATTAGAGACCCAAAACTGCAGTTTCAAATAATGGGGACCTAGATGAGAGTCGACTAATAGTTTAGGGACCGCCCGTGTATTTTACTCTTACACAAATATACACTTAGTTGGGAAAATACTACAAGTTTGTACTCCAATAGTGTTCATTAGCCCATTCTGCCCACATATTCCTCTCAACTCAAATTAACACATTCCCCCAAGGCGGGAAGAGAGGTGCTAGGGAGAACCGCAACGACTGTATCTAGCAGGGAGGCCACTGTGGGCCTTTGCTTTTTACAACAAACAATATTTTGTCAATTTCGAACACCCATACTTGATATCCTGGCTATTTCACTGTTTATGAGTCAAGGTGAACATATCAGGCATATATGACTCTCTTACCCAGGGTGATATTATCTACACACATATTCACGCCACTCTTTGTTTTTTTTTCTGGATTATTTTTGCCAGAAGCAAACTTTGGAGGCTGCATATTGATGGTTAATTCAAAGGAGAATTGATATTTATGTAGCAGTCCAAAAGGATGGGTTATGGCATGAGTAGGCTAGAGGAGGAATACACTGAAAATGAAGTGCAGAATAGTGATGGATCTAGTTCTGTCCAAGTGAATAATGACTTCTTAAAATTACATAATGATATTTTCCATATGACTCGAATAAGATCAGAACTTAGTGAAAATACCCGCAAGTCCATTGGCACCAGAAAATGTACAGTATCAACAACCAGGTTATTATCTGGAAGGGAAGTTAATTCTTCAGGAAATGGAAAGTTCTCTTCAGTTGATCGTGCATTCGTTCTTGGTCGTTATCTTCCTGAGGATGGCCCTGAAATATTGGACAGGATGGAGTCACGAGCTTACGTTTCACAGTTTTCTGCTGATGGTTCTCTTTTTGTTGCTGGTTTTCAGGTATGCTACGTTCCGACCAATAATAGTAAAGATTTTAATAGGTTCCAGTAAGCACAGTGAATTTTTCTCAAGTTTAGTTGCCTTTCCTAATTTTTCCTTTTTGTTTCATATTCAGGGAAGTCACATACGGATATATGATGTTGATAAAGGTTGGAAAGTGCACAAGGACATCCATGCTAGAAATTTGAGATGGACAATCAGTGATGTCTCTTTATCACCTGACCGACGGTTTCTTGTAAGTCTATAACTTGATCATTTATAACTGATAAAGAAGAGGTTATTATGGGATTTCCTGTGCGGGCTATTGAAAAAGATTATCAACAACAAAGTTCATTTTTCTGTTGTTAAAAGAAGTTCGAAAAAAAGATTAGCAACGTTTACATATAAATTTGCAGTTCATATGAATTTTGTTTTTCTTATTCCTCTGGTAGCTTAAATTTGGACCTTATCTATCAATGTGAAATGTATCGGGGTAAGTTCTATTGCTTGTTCTTATCTGCTTTCAGCCACAAGCTTATAAACCGTGCCCATTTCTAGAAGCCAAACGCTTCTCAACCCCATTTCTCCAAAATTTCGAAGCCCCTTCTCAAAGCTCTAAAAAAACCAGTTGAACCAAGCAGGTCGGCTTTCAATGCCGTTTCTAGAAAATTAAGCAACTCAGCTCATCCTACTAGAACAGGCTGTTGATTGTTTGAGAAGAATATAGTGAAAAAATAATGGGACTAATGAGCAGAATCCCAGATTTTAAATTTTGTCGATACGCCAATATTGGTTTCCTCTCAGTGAGTGCCAGGAGTTACTGCCTTAATTATGCATTGTTTCAGTATGCCAAGTCTGCTTAGCTTTATTTTTTTGTTTTTTAAAAGGAAAAGGTACCTATTTGGTCTCTTAACTATGACCTACGGACCAATTTGGTTCTTGATGTGGAATAGTGGGCAAGAATAGTCCTCCCATTAGCAAAATTGGACCAAAATGGTCTTTTGATCGGTCAAACAGCGGGCTGGGATGGTTTTCGTTGGCGTGCCACGTTAGCAAAACCAGCCACATGTGTTGTCACATCAGCAAAAGCCACCCCAAACCAAACCATTGTTTGACCAGTCAAGGGGCCGCTTTGGTCTAGTTTTGCTAATTGGAGGACACTCTTGCCCGGTATTCCATATCACGGACCAAATTGGTTGCGGGCTTTTATTGAGGGACCAAATAGGCACTTTTCCTTTTTAATACAAAAATCCAATAAAGAATGTGGCTAGGTGTGGAGAAAATTCAGTCTTTATTATTTTGTCCCTCTAGGACATTAAATCACATAATTTCATGTGATGGTATGAGTATCTTTTGGAGATCTAATAAATACAGACTAGTTAGCTCTTTCTGTCTTCATATTTTACTTAACCTGTCAGTCTCTGTTTACATTGGTGTGCAATACCTGTTCTCTGTCTCTCTTTTATTTCTGAATGAATAGTTGGGCTAATGATCATTTATGACCTATCATTCTGCAGGTCTACTCTAGTCTGGCACCCGTTATCCATATCGTCAATGTTGGGACTGCTGCAAGAGAATCATATGCTAATGTCACTGTGGGTTCTCATCAAGATTCACATTCTTGCATGTGTAGTAGGCTAAAACTGGTGGACGTACAGTTGGGGTTTCATTTGGATTTGGACTTCCATACAGATTACCAGTTTGATTCCGTGTAAACAAGTATCGTAACTTCATTAGTACAGACTTGCCTGTCTGCATTTCCTTTTAGAATATAAATATATTTAAGGGAAGGTACTTCTGAGGGCAATGTCAGTACATTTATTTCCTCCTGTTGAAATAGGTCAATCTATTAACTGGATAGTTGTACATAAGAGAAGATATGCCTGCCAGGCTGTTACTGACTTTCCCTAGTGCACAAGAGGTAGAAATAATAATTTATCTATTATTATTGAATGAATTTCTTGCCAAGCCCCAAAATACATCATTTATAAATTTCACAGGAGAGGGTATCGTCTTGATTAGTTGTGAATGATTTTGGAAGGACTGATGATGTTACATTATTTTTGCAGTTTGCAAAGTGTAGGTGATAGTGTGGGCCTATGCTTAGTCAATGTTTAATCAAGATTTTAGATGCACAAAGGTTGAAAGATTCTATCTGGTATCCATTATGACTTAGCTTGGAGAATTTTCTAGTTACAAGAAACTTGTCAACTACGTCCCTTTGAAATTAGGAAAAAGTGCCGATTTGGTCCCCCAACTATACCCGTTGGACCACTTTGGCCCCTGAACACAATACCAGACTTGTTAGGTCCCTGAACTCTCAAAACCGGACTTGGCTAGTCCTTTGACCGGTCAAAACGGTGGTTTTAAGGTTTTCACTTACGCTGATGTGGCAGATTTCTTCTGCGTGGACGCCATTTAGGGTTGCCACATCGTTACCACATGGCTGCTACATCAGCAAAAGTATGCCAGATCTGCCATGTAAGCTGCCACTCCGCCTAAAACTACCGTTTTGACCGGTCAAAGGACTAGCCAAGTCCGGTTTTGAGAGTTTAAGGACTTGACAAGTCTGGTATTGCTGTTCAGGGACTAAAGTGGTCCGACGGGTATAGTTGAGGGACCAAATCGACACTTTTTCCTTGAAATTATTGCATCATATTGACATAAAATCATTATGCAGCCCAAGAAAGCAATTATGAGTTTATGTGTATAGAGTGTATGCTTAGTTCATGAATTGTTCATGCTAATTGGTATGTGCATTTTCCCCTTACGGCTAGAATAATTACTGATTATCGTGGCTGGTGGACGATGTAGATTCTGTTTCAAGGGAAATTTTAAAATGAACAGAGAGAGTTGTTTTCTTATGCAGAGAAATGATTTTAGAATGTTGGTAGATATTGGGTCTAACACGTTATTTATGTGCTCTTTAGTTGTGAAAGATGTTTCTATTCTTGCATTTAGATAGTGTCACCCTTGCCTTATTTATTGTATAATAATTTGTTGATATCCATTGTATTTTATAAATATATCTTATTGCAATTTCAGTGCCATCTTATGTTCTATGATTTATGATGTCCACGGTTGATAAAATATTTTTCAATCTTCCTGTAGGACATCAATTATGCACTAGATTTTTCACAGTACAAAGATGTTTGTTACGCAATTGCATTAATATCTGTCAATTTCTCAATGGTTCTTTCATCTTTTTGTAGGATTTCCACGATGGATTGGATTTTTCACAGCATGAAGATGTAAGAAATACGTTTGGGATATTTTCTGTTAGATTCTCCTCTGATGGTCGAGAGCTTGTCGCTGGCAGCAATGACAATTCAATATATATCTATGACCTTCATGAGAACAGACTGACATTGCGTTTGCCTGCTCACACGGTATGATTGTTTATTTTCAGTTGCTTGCTCACACAGTATGATTGCTTGTTTATTTTCTTTTATTTTGTCTATGCCTTTTTGTGGGGTTTATCTCACTGGGGGTGGTATAAAACCAGTGTATTTAAGTTATGCTGTCTTATCTGAGCAACTTCATTGCTGTTTACCCAGATATGATCCTATGTATTAATCCTTTTGTACCTTATACAATCAAGTGTTAATTATATAATTGATTCATGTCACTGCAAAGTGGTCAATTTTGATAATTGTCTATAAAAGTTTCCTTGATTTTTTTTTCAATGATTGATATTGATTAAATTCTCTACCAACGTAAAAAGAACATACAGCTAAATGTGTTGGCGTTGATGTTATGCTTAAATATGAATAGCGATGTTTGTTCCATTCGTCTTTTTTGGAATGTTCTATTTTATCCTTTTTATTTATTGATTGGGAGTACTACTGATGTGCATTTAACAGTAATACAAATTTTAACTGCAATGCTTGTGTGCCCACATACTGTCCTATAAGCAACCTCGTTGTGATGCCACATTGAGTGTACTACCTTGACCAAAAGATAAATGGTTACCAAATATGATTCATGTACAAAAATTAGGAAATTCTGAATACCACTTGGGAAAATTTGTACTCACGCCTAAAAAGTTAAAATGACTTGATATGAATCTCCATTTTCTTTTGCAATGCCATTGCATGAATGTTTATATTTTGGATGTTGGACTATCATTGGCAAATAGAAACTTCTGCTTTTGTCATCTTGAAGCACTGATTTTGTTTGGTAAAATGGAACTAGGTTTTACCCTTTGTTCTAAAAAATAAACTGGGAAACTCTTGTTAGTCTGCCAGAATAAACTAGACAATGCGTAGGAAATCTTAGCTGGCTGGAAAACATGCATATTCCTGTCACAGTTACAACTTGATGGCATCTTTACTTGTTTACTTTGTGAACTGTTAACATGTCATTGATCTTTCTGTAATTAATATTTTTATGCTAGTTGTGGTGTCATTGATATTTTTTAACCTTTTCAGTCTGATGTCAACACAGTAGCATTTGCTGATGAAACTGGTCATCTGATATATTCTGGAAGTGATGATAATTTATGCAAGGTATCTTGCTGTTATAAATTATGTACTCATCTATGGTAACATGTCTACTTTAACACTTTGTACCCATGGCCTCAGTATATAGTTAATATTATCTTGACTGCTGGACAAGTACTTAGAAAGCATCTGTCAGCATTTAGTAATTCCTACATGTTTTTGCATTACACTAACTTATATGTATAGTTGTATGCTGAGATAATTTGAGGTTTCCTCTAGAACAAAAAAGGTTGTTTATTCTGTTCATTTTGGTTGTGTTGTGGAATGTGATCTTGGCTCTCTGCAGGTCTGGGACAGACGATGTTTGTCCACAGGAGAAGCTGCTGGAGTTTTGACTGGACATTTGCATGGCATTACTCATATTGACAGCCGTGGAGATGGTCGATGTTTCATATCAAATGGAAAAGACCAGGCTATCAAGATGTGGGATATCAGGAAAATGTCGTCTAATGCTGATGGGTATATATTAATAAACTGACAATTTGCTGAATCCCCAGGTTGCTCAGGTTAACATTTTGGCCCACTCATGAGCTGTACTGATGCCATTGTTTTATGCAGTGATGAAGACAGGGTCTCTACATGGGACTATAGATATTCAAGATATCCACAGCAGTACAAGCAACTGAAGCACCCCAATGATCAGTCATTAGCAACATACCAGGGCCATTCAGTTCTCCACACACTAATCCGATGCTACTTTTCTCCCACATATAGGTAACTTATATTGTTCTTCATAGTGACAAACATGTCCAGTGATATTTTTTACTGTATGAGCAACTGATTACAAACTTTTTATAATTTTGTTTCTAATTATTTAAGTTATAGAGGGGCTAATATCCAATATGATTCTCCTCTTTGAACAGCACAGGACAGAAGTATATATATACAGGATCCTATGATTGTAGTGTCTCTATCTATGATGTGGTATGTCTGTTTTCAACACACATAATAGCCCATTAGAGATTGTTTTGTTAAGTACCTTTTCTTGGATTCATTTCCTATGTACTTATTTTCTTTCTATTCCAGAAAAGCGTTTTTTTCTGTGTGATTGTATCGGCAATGTTTACTGTCAAATAGCCCATCAAGATTAATTGGGGGCAAATCTGAAAAAGTTACTATTCAAAATTCATCTTCCGAAAGTGTGAATGAGAAAGGGGGACAATCTAGATTTGCCATTGTGCCTCCTGTCACCCTCCCCCCTTCCTCTATAAAAAATTACACTATTGACAATACTAAAAGAAGAAAAACTGTGCCAAGCCAAAATGTTTGCTTCGCCTGGCATGGCTGAGGTAAGAAAGGGCAACCAAGCATGCAACCCTGCATAACCTCAGTTTGGCTCCATTGGCCCAGCCAGGCCCGACTAGCAAGTGGCAACAAAACACACCCTTAGTGTTTCTTCTTGAAACTTTTAAAATCAATTTTAAATAGTTTTTTGGTCTTTCCAAGCCACTTATGAAAGGCGCATCCTTTTCATATTATAATGTACGATAGCTTTTTGCTGGTTTCAAACAATTTTCACCGAAGTGGTAGTGTCGACATGATTTTGGGTGAATGGCATGACATCTGGCTCCCGCGGGGTCAGCCCTCCTTTCTTGTGGGCATGTTTTGTAGCTTTCAAAGATTCCTCACCATCTCACTTGTGCGTGCATCCTTCATGAGGAATTGCATTTGCATTGGTACATATAATAAAATTGGTTAACGATAATTATATCATATTATATTATTATATATGTACAAACACTACCTCATGCTGTCATTAGTACCACGAGCAATTGCAGTCAAACGAGAATAAACACATTTTTTCTTTCCTCCTCAAGCGCCAATATATTTATAAATGAAAGGCCACACACGAGCATGTTTAAAATATACAAGTTTTGACATGTTTTAGTTCTCATATAGATAAGACAGTAGGATTTGTAGCTTTTGCATAATAAAAAACAATTCTCTAAGAGGGCGCACTAAGGTATGGTTTGAGGCCTTAAAAAGTTTAAATTCAATTTCCAAGGCTCTCAAAGCTCGAACCAAATTTTTCAAATTCTCAAGGCCTCCTTTTGAAGCTTTTAAGATACAACTCATTATTTAGCTTAGACTTGTCCAAATTCAACAGGCCCTTAACTAAATTCCTGAATCTACAGATCAAAATATCTTGGAGCTCTCTCTAAACAATTATGCTACCATCTTGAAACTAATTGTCAAAACACTCCAAACTCAATATTTTTATCCATATAATTTTAAGGCACATTAGACAACTCCAGACTTTACACAAATCCAAGTAGGGATGGCAATGGGTCTGTCCTTTGGGTCCAACCTCTATGGACCCAGACCCAAGACCCAAGAATTGGACCTAGACCCAAGACCCAAGAATTAGAGTCAGACCCAGACCCAAAAATTGTCATGGGTCCAAAGTCAGACTCGGACCCAGCCCCAGACCCGAAAATTCCCAGACCCAAAAATTCAGAAGAACACCAAATACCATTCCAGAATCAACAACAAATATACATTACAACTATGTCACATATTTAACAATTTAGTAGCATTTGAAAAACATATAAGTACAAAATCCATCCAACCATCCAAGTAATCCGGCGAAGTGACGCGGTGGCAGGATCCTGATAATACTAGTGATGGGCGGTGGTGGTGGCCTTCGATGGCAGCAGCTAGGATTTGGAGGGGAGGAAGGGACGATGTCATGAGAGCCGAGAGGGAGTTGGGGTTGGCAAAGCGGCTTTGGGGATTGGGGATTCGATGAGGGATTTGGGAATCAGAAGGTGTACTATATAACTATGTTTAAATGACGATGAGGTATCACATGCCAGTGCTACAGTTCGGGTCTGGGTCTGGGTCTGGGCACCCATGGGTCTAACATTAAACCCATACCACTCGGATCCGGGCCTAGACCCGAACTTTCATACCCATGGATCCATTCTTGGACCCGGACCTGGTCCCATCGGGTCGGGTAACCACGAGTACCCAGACCCATGGGTATTTCTGCCGACTGCCGCCCTTAGATCTAAGTGACAATCTTCTTGATTCGGTAAAAAAATTTATGAGTCACATCCCATATCCTCAATTTTAGGATAATGCATGTAATAAGATGATGTAAAGATAATAATATATGTATATGGAGGCGATAATCCATAAGGGGTTTTCTTTAGTTTTTACAATTGTTTTGGTGTCCGAGCATTCCTGCCACTTCATTGGATCTTATCTTGCGAGAAAATTTGCTTATCACAAATGGTTGTAAGAACATAAATCATAAGTCAGTTCTGTGTTTCCACATTGCTACATATATGAGCTTATGACCAACTTCTCTCGCGGCTGAAAATGCTTTGGACTCTATTAGTGTAAATAGATAAATTATGAAATTGAAGGACCTCCCTTTTTTTGGACTATGGAGGCTGAATAGATATTTCTTGGTACAGGTGGTCTCTAGCTGCCAAAAATGCTTTGGACTCTATTAGTGAGTAGCGAGATTAAAAAATTAAAGCACCACTTTTTTTTGGTACTATGGAGACTGAATTGATATTTCCTGGTACAGGTTGTATACATACTTCTATTTTGGTACAGTTTGTGATGCATAGTGACTGTACGACATGCAAAGCATGTGCCTTTTACTAGTACAAGATAGGAAGAGGGGGGAAAAATGTCCATAACAGTTTTTTTTTCAAGTAACCTTAATCTGCATCCAGCAGGTTTGCCACTTTTTTCATGGCATGTTTCAATACGTGGCTACTTTGGAGTTACGATCTAATTAACCCTTTTGTTAGTGTTAAGGACTTGGTCACCCTTTTTTATTAGTGTTAGTGACTTGTTGGGCGTACCTGGAGTGTTATAGTGGTATGAGTTCAGCTTCAGCGGTAATAGTTGTGGATCAGCTTGTGGATTGGTGGTCTGGGAAGACGGCGTAGGGGAGCCAGCCGGCGTCAGTCGGTGCACAGCAGGGCGCCGTGCACGAGAGGAAGAGGGAGGGAGAGAAAGGCAACCGAATTGATCTATTGCTTATATTTTCCTTCCAAACGGTTACATAGATAAAATAGTCTAAACTTTCTTATAAAGAAAACAACAAAATCTACTAATTAAATGGAAACTGATCACATCCTTCCAACTAAAGATAGAATGCCATATTTGGCCAAACCCAGCCGACTGGATCGGCTGACCATGTCAATGTGCGGCGTGGCGACGTGCGTACGTCACACCGAACCTAACATATAGATTGTTTGGCAGCGTTCTCTCTGCTGTATGGCTGCGTATTGACTCAAATGCAGGCATGATAGAGGGGAGTAATTATAGATATTTTTTTAGAGCAAGTATTTATAGATATTTTCTGCATGTAGTAACTTGTATGCTGACAATGGATTATCTCTTTGAGGTGTTTGAGTGGAGTTACTTTTGGGAATTTTTGGCAGTCCTGAGGATTCAGATCCAAGTAGCTCTATCCAAAGAGGCCCCTAGTGCAGGATATGTCACAGCTTGTTGGTTCGGGCTTGCAGTGGTACATTCAGTTGCATGTTGCATCACGTGGAAACCAGTTCTTTAGAATTTAAAATTTGCCACTTCATCCAGCACTACGGGCATAGTTTTTTTTTGAAACTTTGAACATAGCTTTTTTTAAGGACTCTTGATAACATATATCTTTGGATGAAGTGCCTTGTCTACCGCATTTCAATCCGTCATGACTAAAGGCAAACAACATTATTTGCTTGTTTCTCCTGAGAAAATCGTGCCGTCGGAAAGCTCTAATGATTATCTTGTTTCATGTTCAGGTTAGTGGATCACAAGTTGCCAAACTGAAAGGATATCATCAGCTGGCAATTCGAGACTGCAGCTGGCATCCGTTCGAACCCATGCTTGTCAGCTCATCCTGGGACGGCCGGATTGCTAAATGGTCCAGAACCAGCTCCGAGCAAGATACTTCTGATCTCGATTGAGCTGAGCCTTCAGAAGTTTTCTGTTTTGTGATCTTCAAAGTTTCAAATAGCGGAGTGTATCCAATCTTGGTTCGAAAGGATGGTCAACACAACACCAAAAATACAGTTCAACATAACACCAAAAGATCCTGCGATTGTGAATACTGTATAGAAGACAGGCCGAATACATCTGTAACCATTTCATAACATCCCTGAGCATAATAAAACGTCTCCGTTGTATGTAATAAGATGTTCTCGGTATGCGATCATTTTGTTGTTTACATGTTTCTGTACCTTGTGTCTTGGCTGTCTGGTTTTCAATTTTTTTTCCTGTCTGGCATTCTTTCTTTTTTTTTCCCTTCTCAAAGTAACCTCGCTGCGAGTTTACGTCACCAAATTAAGCTTTCAAGATCCCTGTTTCATTGAAGCTGCATGCAAGACAAATCTTCCAGCACTAACAGAATCACCTGCAGCTGCACGTGATTTTCGAAAGAATTACAAGATCTTGCGACTTGCGAGCATGTCCATCAGACCGGATCATCAAAGAACCAAGCTACCAGCTACTTGCTGCTGGCGGCGCCGCCTTCCTGGCAGCCTTCTCCTGCAGCGCCTTGGCGTCCCTCGCGATGCTGCTCCGGCGTGAGCCGGTCGTGGCGCCCCTTCGCCACTGGCCTCCGCGCCTGTGCCCTCTGCCTGTCCCGCTCCCTCTGGTCGCCGCGTGCTCTCGCCAGGTCAAGGACAACCCCAACAATCCAAACAAAACACAACAGTGACACAGGCGCCGACACAAATGCCCAATGCTCATTCACTCATTTGCTTATCTTTGATTTCAAAACACAAATATTTTGATTCGTTTTTTTAAATATGCATCACAATCGTAAAAGGCAAATCAAATTCCTCAAATCATTTTGGAAAGTTTTCAAAATCCACTTTATCAGCGCATCATAAAATTAGATAAGTCGAAAAGCACCTATTTGCAAGAATTACCACTACTATCTGAAAACCAAAGAGAGCGATCATTCGACAATCGTGACTACTATCTGAAAACCAAAGAGAGCGATCATTCGACAATAGTGACTAATGAAGGATATGAGTCATCGCTGCTCTCAAAAGTAAGAACTCGCGAGGGAGGCAGGGAAGTGTGGAACTGTGGAAGCATCCAGATGCTACTGGCCCTGTCGCGCCGTGGTTCGCGCAATCGCGCGGGGCGGGCTTTATTTAGAGCGGCCGCGCCTTGCTTCCGGAATCCGGAAGCGTCTACTCTCCGTCTCTCCCCCGTTCTGGAACCTTCCGTTCGGTATTTAAAAAAAATAAAAAAGGAAACGCTGATGCGGCACGCGCCGTCCAGATCCAAGCTAGTTCCAGCCCGGCCCCCTGCTTGCCGTGGCTTCGGGCTGTTTGGGCTGGAGCAGGCCTATAGCCTGTAGGGTGCTGGATCGGATTGTAGGCCGGTTCGGATTGAATCTAGGCCTGGGCTCTAGGATAGGGCCACGCGGTGTGGGCTGGGCTTAGATCTGCGCGTCATGCCGCGGGAGCCGATGATCATAGAGAAGATCTGGGCCGCTGTGCGGACGCATACATAGGTCTGGGAGTGGAACCGAGCTGATGGCTTGGACTGAAAAAATATGAAAAAGACTATATTACACACTGAACTTTAACCCTTCGTCTACATACTATTTTTAACTATGAAACTAGGTATTCTGCCCCCCTAAAAAAGGTGCAAATAACACACCGCAACGGTTTTGAGGGTGGTTTTGCCCACGTGGCGGGTGAGGTGGCAATTTAGTCCGAAAAACAAATACAAATAAATTTAAAATGCAGTGGTCCCGGCTTGTAATCCTCTCTTCTCTCTCCTCCATTTCATCTCTCTCCCCGGTCCCTCTCTTTGCTGCGGTCTTGCCTCCCACCCTCTGCCGCGGTCTTCCCTCCCACGCCTCCCGCCGCCGGCTCCCCACAGACCTTGCGCCTCCCTCCCGCGCCACCTCGCCGCTGCCGCCTTGCCCTTCCCCGCGCCTCCCTCACACGCATCCCCACCGCGGGCACTGTGCCTCCCAGCCATTGCCTCGCCGCGGACCCCGCGCCTCCCTCCCACGCCGCCGCCGCCTCGCCATGGACCCGTGCCTTCCCACGTCGCCTCCACCGCACGGGAGAGCCGCCTCCTCTTTCTGGTGGGTTGACCCAGCCGCCTCCACCTCTCCTTCGTCTTCTTCCATGTCGAATCAGGCCACAATCTGATGCGCCGTCATTCCCACCGTCGTCTGATGCATCATCACTCTGGCTTTGCTCGGTGCCACCACATCTCGCTCCTCACCCAGTGCCTGTAACGATACTGTCGTGACGGCAAAGGATCCGAGTTGATTGTCCAGTTATCACACCGTGTTATTTCTCTTCCCTAACTTTCTTTTTCCATCGCTACTGCTCATGATACCCGGCGTGCTGCTACGGATCTCTCTCTCTCCTCCCTCCCCCCGCAGTTGTTTCGTTTCCTGCGTTGTGTTGCTGGTGCTTTGCCCCACCCCTCTGTCCCTCCGCTGTTCGCTGCTTTGCTGCGTTGATGTGTTGCGTTGCATCTACGATGGAATTGATTCAGTAGATAATTAAGTATGTACGTGCATGTGTTGTGTAATTATCATCCTAGATCAACGTACAAATGTAAAGGGTGTTGCTGTGGAAGCAGATGATTTGAGGGGTGTACAACCAGTGGCGGAGCTCGTGAATTTCCACGCCTAGGGTCACTATACCAAGCGCCTAAACAAGTCATAGTATGACATCATGACATGTACAGACATACGGTGTACCGATAGTTCACAGAAGCAAATAATTTAATGCATAATTTAGAGGATATCACAATTCGATGCTTAATTCTAAAACAAACTTGATAAAAATAAGTACCTAATTAAAGACGACTTGGTCCATCCCCACCTCTCATATTTTCATCGGCGTTAGCACATGAATTTGAACCTACACATGCAATTTGGACATTTCAAAGAATTAAGGGATGCAATATAAAACGTTGAGAGCACTAATCATAATCAGAGATGGCCTGGCCAGATGGGATGTGCCAAATTTGGGATTGATCGATTGAAATAGAGCACTAAGAGCATAGAGAGATTGATGCAAAATTGAATCGGTGATTCGTTCATACATAGACAATGTCACACGCCGTGCCTCGTGCCCTGCCTCTCGCCGTGCTAGCCCCTAGTCTCGCGCCCTGCCTCGCGCTGTGCGCCCGTGCGACCGTGCCTCGCGCCCTGCCGCCGGCCGCCGCCGTGCCACACGCACTCACGCAGCCTAGGGGGAGAGGCAATGGGCTGAGGGGAATTGGGTGCCCTGCTGGGCTGTTGGGTTGGGCTGAGGGGGGTATAATAGCTTTGTTTTCGGCCCACGCCTAGGGTCGTGGCCCTAGGCCCAAATCCGCCCCTGTGTACAACGATGGCGAGGTTTTGTCACACCGCGAATATAAAAAAGAGAAAGAAAGAGCCAATAGACATACAACTAAAAAAACCAAATAAATGCATGAAATATGGATGTAGGGGAGACTAATGCAAAAGACATTTTTAGGGAAAAAGACTAGAGTTGACTTTAATGGTGATAGGATGTATAATTTTGAATAATGTACAAGATTCCTCTTTTTGAAAAGGGGTGGGAGAATAATTTGGCAGTATTTTAGCAATGAGTAAATTACACTGTTGCCCCTTAAAGTTGGTCGAAAATCTCACTTAGCCCCCTAAACTTTGTTTTGTCCGCTGCGGCCCCTTAAAGTTGTTTCCGGGTGTCACAAAGCCCCAGAAAGTTGGATTTTGTTGCACCACAACCCCCGGAAGTTGGTTTTGGTTGCTGAAAAAACTAGCCTGCGTGACACCCGGAAACAACTTTAAGGGGCCGCAGCGGACAAAACAAAGTTTAGGGGACTAAGTGAGATTTTCGACCAACTTTAAGGGGCAACAGTGTAATTTACTCTTTAGCAATTCTATGGATAGCAAGAATTTAGTAGTTGGACGATGAGGCTGTGGGCTGTGGCAGTAGTGGCTTCCACTACAGGAATCACACTTTGTGTCGATGGCAAATGCCGACGACATAGGCCTCAAAACCACCCACAAAGGCATATGTCGGTTGGCCGACGACACAGCTTTGTCGACGTCGAGTCGACGACACAGGCATTTTCTGTCGGCAGCCAACAAAGAAATCGATGACAAAGAAATCGACGACAAGAACGCCTCCATGGACGGGCCACCTGGTGAGGGCCTACGCCGGCAATAGCACAGACGGCGGCGCTTCGGGGGTTGCTCCGTTGCTGGTGCTTGGTGATGCCGTCAATAGCTCCGCAATACCGAGTGACAGCCTCTCTCTTTTGGAGTTGTGGCCGAAGGATGGTTGGAGAGACTGGGCGGCGGTTCGCCAAAGAGGAAGAAGAAGGTGGTGTTGGAAGTGCTCCGGGCGGCGGAGGGAAGGAGTAGGGGTGGGGTAGGTTGCTTGATGTGATGTGATGTCGCCGGGAGTAGTATTTGTAGCCAAGCGTGTAATATATAGTTGTGCAGGCGACGACGAGCTACGACTGCGAGGAGACAATGAATTTGTGGGGATATGGATGCCGATGCGGAAAGCTATTCATTGGTAGAGAAAATAGGGTGCAAGGACCTTGCAATAGCAGCGACATGCAACTCCGGTGGCGCGTGGCGTGGGAATGGCGGCGCCTAGAGTAGATGGCTCATTCAATTGGACGAGTAGATGGGAATGCCAAGTCTTTCTTAGCTTGTCCAGTTGAGTGAGCCAAGCTGAGCTAGCTCGTTAGTCCAAACAAGCTCGAGCCAAGCTAGACCAATCTTGCTTAAGCTTGGCTTATTTTCATTTGTACCTGTGAATAGACGAAAAGTATTTCACCACGTGTCATTTGTGTCATTCTTTCTAAACGATTGAGAAACGATGCAAGCACCTCTTTTTCACCTACATACAGCACGTGATCGTATACATCCGTCTATCGTGTGAGAGTATCAACTTAGATTAATTTTTTTTCATAAGGGGGAGACTCTTCCCCAATTCTATTACTCAAGACGGAATCACAACATTCGGATCAACTTAGATTGATTGTTAAAAAAAAAATGGATCGACAGCACGAATTCCAAATAAGAACATAAAAGAGGGCTTGTCGTTGGCCCGAGCCAGACAACAGATTTGTTAGGGGCTAGCTTGCGCAGCAACTGGACAGGCTTCGCGAAGCAGCTCGGAGAAGTTGAGCAATCACAAGGTGGCTATCCTGCGATGAACTGTAGCCTCTCCTTTATTACTGCGGTGCCTCATATTTATAGGGGGGCAAATTTACATTGTCCAATACAACCCTTTGCTGAGGGAATAAAGTAAGGACAAAAGGGGCTTTGATAAGAAAAAACTTCCTATACTTCAACCTGCCCTCATGCCTAGGGGCATCGAAGGAAAAACACCTTCGGGACCTGGGTTTAAACATAACTACCCTTGCTTTTCTGCCCAAAGCCAGGCTAGCTAGAGGGGGATTACAGGGGGACTTGGTTGTTACGGCGAATCATCATATCTCTCTGCCACCTGATACTAGTTGTTACAGCCAGCTGGCGTATCTCCCTGACACATGATATGATTCCTGGCGACTGTAGAAGGTTGTACTTGCTGTCCCTTAGTCTTCTTGGCTCCCACATAACTACCCTCACTTCGCAACTTTGACTTGGGCATTTCTGGTGCATTAGTCCCCGTCTTGCTTTGCCTCGTTCCTAAGGGGTACTACGAGGCTCCCTTAGGACATGCACATCCTTGGTCTATCGTTGCTCTGTTTCGAGGGAGCGAGGCTCCCTTCGAATACAAACTTCCCCTGGTCCGCCATTGCTCCGCACGAGGGGAGCGAGGCTTACCTCGGACATGCACCTCATTTGCTATCGCGAGTTGGTTTGCCTCTCTCACTGATTATAGGAGATAGGTGTGCCATACTACAACAGGGCTACAAAAGAATTTTGCTCTTTACCAAGATCGCCGTCCCGTCCTCCTCTTCTTCAACAACAAAACATGCTTTCGCTCTAAACGATGTTGCGCATCACGACAGGGAGAAAATTCTCTCGGCGACGTGCCCTATCCACTTTGTCGCATCAGCTCTAGCCCACATGGCAGTAGCTAGGCCCCAGCGTTCTTCCTCCTCGGTTGCTCCTAGGCGTGAACTGGTGCGAGTAATCGAGGAAGCGACGCCTTTCGGTCTTCGATGAGTTGTTATCGGCTCTTTACAGTTTGACGGGCAGTCGAGCACCGCCGGTTGATGATGCTTGTCTCGTTAGTAAGATATCAGCTCTTATGGTGTGTACAAATTTAATTATGAATTAGTCTTTCTTATATTAAACCACTGCCATTATCTGTGGTTTAGCCGTACTACGAATACTCCTGACATACACGGATGGATAAAAAAATTACGTAGGACAGAGAAACAAATCAACACAAGTAGATATACACGTGAACACTCCGATACTTATACGAGTATTTTAAAATACCTTTATATTTATAAGACGACTCGTATTCTTCTTCCATTCTCCACGCGCCCTGGACGCATGTCATGCATGTGCAACCTAGCCGAGCTACTGCCGTCGTCTAGCATCGCTGGCCAGACCTTGCCGCCCATCCGTCGCCGCTCCGAAACACCTCGCCGGAGTGTCCCAAGCCGCTTTCCCCCATCTCCATCTCTCTTGCCTCTTTCCCTCTCTCTCTCTTTCTTCGACGGTTGAAGGATAGGGATTCCTGATCTTTTTAGCCCCTCGATTGGCCCGAATCGCAAGACTTGTTACTACTTTCGGTGAATAGTAACCATTTCAAATTTTGATCCAACAGACTATAGCTCCAAATCATTCCAAACAAATTTTATTATTCGTATTTTAATCTAATTAACCTACCTCCTGTATGTATTTCGTATTTTTCTGTTTTATTTGTTGCTGTTTATCTATTCGTGTATTAGTTTGCGTGTATATAAAGAAAAGGATTTTTGTTGGAACGGCGGCCCTTCTTTGGGCAATTTGGCTTTGCTGTAATGATATTGTTTTTAACAAATGCAAAGATATCTCATGTATGCAGATTATCTTCAGAGGATCCTATTGGTTACGCCAATGGTCCTTGTTACAAAAGGAAGATGAGCGGGGGTGTTTCGTCCAAACTTGCCGATCTTTGGAAGAGGTGGCCTTGTCATGTTTTGCCACTCACGGATCGCAATTAAATAATAGACTCTGTAATGCTTAAATCATTTTTATCTTTGCTTTGTTTCAGTCCTCTTTTGGTGAGGATCTTTTAGGTGTTGGTACTGTAATGTTTTTTTGTTGAGGACTGTGTGACTTTTATTTGTCGTATACATCTTCGGATGTAGAGGCTGGATTAATTTCCATTATCGAAAAAAAAGATGTTGCGGACGAAAGCGGAGTAGAATTAGCTGCTGCCGATCTCCTCGGATATCAGTATTGAATTAAGGTAAGCGCGCTAGATTCATATTGAATTCCTATTTTGTTAAATTTTTTATTCATTACTATTTACTTATTGCATGCATAATCTTTTATCGTATATAAGTTTATATCTATCCCATTATCATGTTAGTTGTTTCATTAACATGAATTGTCTGCCATTAATAATTTGTTATTAATTTTTTTATTCTATCCTTGAGTAGATGTTTAGCCATGCTTTTTGTATGGGTAGATGATAGGTGTTACTCATAAATTAATAGTTATTATGGAGCTTTGGTTTCATGGTGTTGATTTAGGATGAATCAACTAAATTTAACATGATGTGTGTTGATTTGAGGAGACCTAGATAGAAGATGCGCTATCCGAGCTTGTGGCTTGTTTGTGTCTCTTCAGCTAAGGACTTTACATTTTTAACTACTGGATCAAACTAAACAGTACAGCCACTTGTGCATTCTGGCCCTAACTTACTAGCTGGTCTGTGAAACCTGAGTAACTGCGTACTTGTAGCTTGTAGGCTGATGAAGATGTGACTAGCTAAAACTGATCCAAATGGCTTCAATAGGACTAACTTTGTATGGCATGCTATCATAGTATGGCCGAATGTAGGTTGCGCATTGTAGTCATTATGATCGAAGTATACTAGGTGAGACGTGAAATCTAAAAATAGGGTGCACGAAGTGTTACGCGTAACAAGTGAACGGATTTGTATCGTTTTTCTCAGTGAGATGAGGCAAAGTTTATGGGAAATGTGTACACACTCTACAAAATTAAACTATTATGATAGCTGCCTACATGGTTATGGATGGAAAAAAAAGTTTTTCATATGATAGTCTCATCATAGTTAATAAATAAATATGCTAAGATAATAGAGAATGCCTGTTGAACTAATTAACCATCATTTGGCCTCTTCTTGTTAAATGTTGAAAATACCGTTTACCCTTCCTTTAGCTAAGCTCATGGTATGGGAACAATGCCAGTCCACCACCTTCCAGTGTCCTACTCTACATTTATCGCAAGGTAGAGCCGAAGGAGATAAACGGGAACACGCAAAGGGAAAGGCCAAAAAAAGAGCGCGTTAAATGCCCATCACGCATTCACGTTCACCGCGCCGTGGCTAATCAATATAGGCAGCAAAGATCTTTATCGCTCGCATCGATCGCTTCCCTCGCAAACGCTGTACCTGTGCCGTACACGGCGCGGGTACGAGCTGAAGCCTCGAGCGTACCACGCGCCGTACGCAGCGTCCGTCTCCGCCGCCGCCGCCCAAGGTGTTTCGCATGTATCGCGGGCTCGCGGGTGGCGCGCGGCGTACGCTACGTCATGGAGAGTCCTTGATGTTTATGAGGTCCTAGCACGCAGGTGTAATATGCACATTCTAACCACATTGCGAAACTGTTTATCACTTTTCAATACACAACACCAAGTCACCAATATCCATATTTATCTTTTTTATTTTTTTATTTCAACCCTACCGCAATATTAATAGGACATGGATTTCAGGCCAGAAGATACCTACTAATTAATAGACATGCTCCGCAGATTTTTTATTTCATTTTGTGTTTCTATCGTGGTTGATAATGGGCTTTTTTCTTGCTTAATTTATAGTTGGCATGGATTCTTTTTTTTCTATCACTTATTTATTGCATTTGATATATACTCTTCTTTAATCTAAACCGTTATAATCTAGTCTCGCTATAATCGACGTTGTCGTTGGCCTAGGCCAGACATCAAATTTCTAAGAGGCTGCCTCGCGGAGCAACTGAATGTGGCTCACGAAGCAGCTCGGGGAAGCTAAGCGATCACGAATTAGCTAGCCTGTGAACTGTAGCCCCTCTTTATTATTACGGGCCCCTTTTTTACAGTGGGGATATTTTTACATTTCACGATATAGCCCTTATCTGTGGGCAAAGCGAGGGCAAAGATGTCTTTGCTGAAAAAAGACCTCTTGGCCCTCGACATGCTCTCTTTGGTAGGGGCACTGTGGGAAAAACACCCTCAGGGCCGGGGCCAAGACCTAAGTACCCTTACTTTTCTATCTAAAGTAGGGTTATAACGTGGATTACAGGGGGATACGGTTGTTACGGCCAGCTATCATACCCCTCCGCCACACGATGTTGGTTGTTTCAGCCAACTAGAATGTCCTCCTAACACGCAATACGATTCTTGCCGACTGTTGTAGACCCTACTTGCTGTCCCCCAGCCTTTTTGGTTCCCATGAAACTGCCTTCGCCTCGCGGGTTGGACTTAGGCGTCTCTAGTCCCAGGCGAGGTCTCCTCGAGGCAGCTTTCGCTCGCTGGTCCTTATCTCTTTCGCTCCGCCTTTGCCTCGCATAAAGGAGGCGAGGCTCCTTTCGGGCGTTCATCTCCTTCGCCCCGCCTTTGCTTCACGCCTGGGGTGTGGGGCTTCCTCCGGGTTAGCACCTCATGTGATCCTCTGACTCGGAGTTGATTCGCCCCTCTCCAATTCGTAGGAGGTGGTTGTCCCATACTACAACAGACGGTGCATGTGATAGGACAGATATGGTAACAGTCATATATACTTTGCCATACGATGTCTTCCACCCCTTCATGTATTATATAATCTAATTATAGTTTACATTATATTGTCCAATCTATTTTTGTTAGATCAAAACCATTATAATCGATGATCTTGATCTTTTTCTTTTCCTCAAGACTGGCCTTTTCTTATCCAAGCTACAAAATGTACCTGAACTGAGTTCATTTTCTTTTCGAACCAAAATCCAAAATACTAGTGATCTCGAACGGCTTCGAGATTTTTATTTTTCGCCCTACCTGGCGATTAGTATAGTGATGTAGTCGACGCTGCGTGGTGTGAGCTTACGTACATTCATGTACACCATCCTAAAGAAAATCAATGTTATATTACAAGGGCAAACAGGCTGCTTCCTGCTGCGTCCACGTCGCCCCCTTGCCCTGCCGTCGCCACGTCGCCCGGCAATCTCTAGCCATCCGATCGCTTCGTCCAAAAAGATCCGACCGTTCATGCGAAATTAATCTTTAAAAACAAAAAAACAGTGAACCACATGCCAGCGCGGGTCTTTTGGCGAGTTGGCTAGCTGGCGCAGCCTTTGCTGCGCAGGCCACGGTTCGATGCCTGCTCCAGCCATGGCCTCCGATATTTTTTCCCACGCGTGCGCAGCGTTTGGCGCACCAGCGGTGCCCTGCCTTCGCTAGTAAACCTTACATACGGAATAAAAAAAAGGGGCACATGTCTCGCGGTGAGATAAGAAATGTGGCGCTGTATCGGAACATTGATGCGTTGCAAATGCGCGCCCGTACGTACCCCGCGGTAGGAACCGGATCGAGCGACGGTACCGCCGAGTACGGGAATCTCTCGACGGAGAACGCCCTGTAAAACCAGGGTGTTATTTAAGGTACACTCTATAATAACATACGGGGTCACCGGATTAGTGCGAGATTTGGCTGCCGGGGAGATGTCTCGAGGTACGTGGTACGTGCGTATGTACGTGCCCGAGGGTTTTAAGTATTTGCGTGTACGGTTACGGTGTACAGGGTGTAGGGTGACGTCCCAGATCGACGCCCAGTTCTTGGGCATCGTGATCGTGAGAACTGGGCTGTTCTCTCAACAGTTGTTGAATGCATTTACAATTACATGTACAGTGGTTTACAACTGGTGTTCGTGTTTGTGCTCGTGTGTGTGTGTGTGTTGATTGGTGTGTGTGTGTGTGTGTTGATCGTGTGTGTATTGATTCCTGATTTATCTATAAGCAACGCGGAGAACCTAAAAAACCGTCTCAGCCATAAGCCCGGCGGCTTCCCAACAGGATTATACCAAGTGTCTTCAGAACAAAAGAAAAAAAAAGACCTGATGGCGATGTTTAATGATTTTTCTAAAATGGAGCTTCCTTTTCATGGGCTTAATTATGGTATTATTTCTTTACCATCAAAATCTCGAGATGCTAAAGCAATTCAGCAATATAGGTCTATCCATTTATTTAATTTGAGGTTCAAAATTTTTACCAAAGTTGATACTAATAGACTCAATCAGCTTTATGTCATGTTTAAATATTCTAGAAGGAGCGGTGGTTTTACATGAAACCGAACATGAATTTTAAAAATGAAAATACAGACATAGTCATTTTAAAAATTGACTTTGAAAGGATTTCTGATAAAATAAAGTGTTTTTTTTTCTCCAATCCACTTTACGTATGAAAGATTTTTCACCTTTGTGTTGTAGTTGGGTTGGGAGTTTCATCTCGAAGGGAAATGTTGGCATTGAAGTCAACTATGGTTTAGGACCTTACTTCAAACTTGCAAGGGTTTACGCCAATAAAATTCGATGACTCCTATCTTATTTAATATTATAGTTGATATGCTAGCAGTTCTCATATCTAGTGCTATATCGGACGGGAAGATCAGGTGTCTAGTGCCACATTTAGTGGATGAAGAGCATTCTATCCTCTAATATAATTTGCTTAGTTATTTGTCTAATATTTGGGCCAAAGTAAAGATAGCCAGCGATGGTACCTTACCAAAAATATGCATTTTATGGTTCAATCTTTGTACCAAAGTATGTTAAATTATCATATCTATTATCCAAACAGTTTGCTATGGAGACTATAAAATGTTCTTGTGGTATCTAATAGAAGATATTATTCTAACGAAACACAACCTTGCTAAACTGGAAAGGGAGCCAAAAATAATGAAAATATTCTTCATCTCTTTTTTTGTGCCAGGTAGCTAGTGCAATTTGGTGTTTAGTCTCTAGATTTGAATGCCCACATCTTGTTCTTCTATGATATGATAGGGGTTTGGTTTCAGGGTGTTGATCTCAATCATAAAAAAAAAAAAGAATTTGTTGGCATTGCAGTTTTGTGTTGAGTTATTCAGCCTTTTTGAAATGATATTGTGTTTGAAAAACGCAAGCTTTATTCATTCGTACAGGTCATCATCAAGGGAACCCCCGCGCCATTGGACCTTGCTGCGGATGGAGGATACAGATATTATGCTAAATGCATATCATTCATTGGAGGTGATGATTTAATAATGGTCTTAGTGATGATTCAATAAACCTTTCTTATTTTTTATTTATGTTGAAATATGATCCGAATTCTAACATGGGTCATGTGTGGAAGCCTAGAGGGCCCACGGTTCGGTCATGGTGATTAGCGGATTTGTTTCCGTATTTAACTGCAATCAGTTTTGTCCACCCAATATATAATTTTTTTAAGTCGGATGGGAGAGTAGACGACTCATTGTTATTCCACTGTGTTTGTACTCTCATGATACAGTGGATTTCGCTGGTTGGCGTCCGTGGTTTTTTTCCGCAAGAGTTTTCCACGTAAAAAACATGTCTCATGTTTGATCTTTGGTTTGATATATTTGCTAACAATTTCTTCTTGATGTAAGAAATTTTTGAACCGTGTTTTGGGGTTTGTGTGCTTGTAGACGGTCATATACATTTATGGTGTAAACTGTAAAGGCCGAACAAATGTCCATTATCTAAAAAAGGTCGTCACTTTTGTATGTCTGTAGAAACGCCTGACTTGTATATCTTCTGCTATGATCAACTCTCTTAACTCGATTCTCTATTACATCATCTTGCATCCTATGTGACAAACTGACAATATTTACGACGACTATTGTATTTGTACCTGCTCTTGGACCTGTGTGGTGCAATTAAATGTTTTTTTTGTTGTTAGAAATCGGTAGGCACAAAATAGAAGCAGATGAAGAACAGAAAAGAAGATGAAATTTTTGACCACATGCACTAGCCGGAGACAACTTCACTATGTCAGGAGATATAAAACACAAGGAATCTACTACGATGAGTTCTTTGTGCTACAAGCTCAATAGGTTACCCAATGCTCCGACAAACATTTCCAACTTCAGAATTCGCATCATTAATTAACATCCTGGAATGCACTCCTAGTTGGCTAATCCAATGTCAACCCGAAGTTGGAATTGATGTCTAATTCAGATATGTGTTGGGGGTGTAGAGAGAAGATGGTGAAAAACGGTGTACAGTTTACCTGATTACTCCATGCATTCAGCAATCGGCATCATTTAGCTGAGGCATCCTGCTAAGGGGAACCTTCAAATTCAGAGCACGGTTGGTATCTGCTGCCCGGTCCCCTGAACATACATTTAGAGAAACTCTGGATTCTGGAATTCCATAAATAAACGGGTAATCCGACCCAAATCTATGTTTGAGAAAGCAAATGGTCGTCAACAACGAACTCAAAAAAAAAGAAGAAGAAAAAGAGCAGGGACAGAGACCCAGCAGCGGTATGAAGAAACAGGGGTTAGAGAGAAGAGAATGGAAGAAGAACATCAGCGCAACCTGCAGATTCCACTGCAGGGAAACAGCAAAGGCATAAACACACACTAGTAACACAACACTATGGCCCCACATCGCAAATGAATAGTTTTTTAAGCAATTAATGCAATTTGCAGTCGATAATTGAAGCGATCGCCCTTTCACACTCCCAAATCAGGTTCGACATCTGCAGATGCAGGAATAATGATCGCTCACGAACTCCCCGCAGGACACATCACGATCCGCCTGATGATTTCAGTGGTGAGGTTACGGCATGATGCCATCACCAGCAACAGCGACGCTTACAGACAACGCAAGCCCAAAAGAACTGCAGCAGCTGTTGATCACTGCACATCTTCTGCAGCATCGTGCAAATGCTCCACATGTAGGACTGAAAGCAAAAAAATCAAGCACAGCAATGCTTGTCATATTGCCCCCAATGAGAGGTAGATAGATGATCACAAATAATAGCATCAGCATCATCAGGACAGCATCAAGAGCCAATGTTAACTAGTCACTCATCACTATACAGCAGCAGAGACACAAGAACATACACTGGCTTAACAAAAACTTACACCTATAAATCATGATTATTGAAGGCACCTGCTTGTCTGTGGCTATCCATCCCTTCCCAACCAAAAAAGAATTAACAATGCACAGTGGGGACGCTAGTAAACTGGACAATTTAATCAAAGAATCAGAGACCACCCCTTCGCAATCTCCTCCAATGTTTTGACAGTTTTCCGGCCGATCCGAGGCGATCCGGCGAGCAATGGTGTCTTCGTCAGCGGCGGCGATCAGCCCCTCCACTCGGGGCACTGCTCGGCCGGCCGGGTGTTCTGCGTGCCGGCCTTGATCGGGCACGGCGCGTACACCGGCGGCACCATGCAGTTGTACATGAGGCAGAGCGAGACGCTGGAGGGGAGCGACGATGCCGGCGATATCTCGATGCCGGTGAGGAAGTTGTGCTGCAGGTAGAGCACCTGCAGCCCGCCGGAGCCGACGAGCTCCTGCACCAGCCGCGCCGGCACATCGCCTGTGAACCGGTTGTTGTTCAGGTAGAGCTGCCCCACGCCGGCGAGCAGCGGCGAGAGGGGCCCCCAGAAGCGGTTGAAGCTCAGGTCCACCACCGGGATGGTCACGTCGCTCGCCGGCTCAACGACGCCTGAGAAGAAGTTCCGCTGAAGCTGGAGCACGGAGAGCGGCAGCGCGAAGACGGCAGCTGGGATCGGCCCGTCGAGCTGGTTCATGCTGAGGTCGAGGAAGGTGAGCCGCGTCAGCCGGGGCAGCACCCAGTCGACAGCGCCGGCGAGCTGGTTCGCCGACAGCGAGAGGTACTGCAGCGAGGGCGGCAGCCTGGGCACGCCGCCGGACAGCGCGTTGTGCTTGAGGTCGAGCCGGAGCAGAGGCGACGAGTCCGGGAACGACGGGACGCCGCCTGTGAGCTGGTTGTGGCAGAGGATGAGGTTGGTGATCGACGGCAGCGCGGCGATGGACGGCGGAATGGCGCCGGATATCTGGTTGAAGCTGACGTCGAGCGTCCGGAGGTTGGACAGCACGCCGAAGCCGTCCGGAATCCGGCCGGAGATGAGGTTCTTGCTGACGGCGAGGAACCGGAGGTTGGGGCACGACGCGAGCGACTCCGGCAGCTCGCCCTCCACGCGGCCGGGCACCAGCGAGAGCTCCGTGAGCGCCGTCAGCCGGCCCAGCGCTGGGTCGAGCCGCCCGGTGAGCCCCGGCGACCCCGCCCTCGGGTCGCCGAGCGCCAGCGCCACCACCCGGTTGCCGTCGCAGTACAGCCCAGGGAACCCACACGGGTCGGCCGTGAAGTCCCACCCCTCGAAGAACGACGACCCCGGCATGTCGTCCAGCGACCGTCGCACCGCCTGCAGCGCCAGGAAGTCCACCGGGTCGAGAATCCCCTCCGCCGGCGCCGGCGCCGGCGCCAACAACAACACCACCACCACGGCGGCGCCGAGCCGCGCCACCGCCGCCATTACCAACCTCGGCTCGTCTGCAAGAAGCAACAAACCAAAAGCGCACCGATCAACCTCGTGCCGGTGGCTGTGGCGGTGGTGGGAATCTTTAAGATGGCGCCCCCCTCGCCTCCTTTAAAGGCGCGCGGCGTGGCTGCGGGTGCGTGGCGCTGGGCGTTGGCTGCTCCCGTGAGGGGAGGAAGTGAACACTAACACACACACACTCCCCCTCTCTCTCTCACTCACTCAGCTCGCTTTCTCGTGGAGGAGGAGAGGAGCTGCGTGAGCGCCTTTAATGGAGGGGGTGGTGGTGGGTGGCGCTACGCTGGTGATGTACTACTACCGCCACAGCGCCACCACTACAGTACCGAAGCCTTTGCCAAGAAGCCAGCCACGCCGCGGAGACCACCGGTAATAGAAAACCAGTAAAGATACTCGCGATCGAGAGCTCGGATCCTGCGGCGGTGGCGCAATGATGGTGGCTTGCCGACGACGGGATCGCCGGAGGTGGAGGCGAAGTGGCCACTCGTGGGAGTAATCAATTCAGCTCAGCTCAGCTCGCCTCGTCCCTCGCAATCTCGCTTCCTCTCTGCTCTCTATCTCTCTCTCACCCACCACTCGACGGCTACTACCAAATCACTCGATCTTTCTCTCCCCTTCCGCCATTGGCTTCTCCCCTTTTCGGTGTGGGTCTCCGAGTTTTTTTAGTGGCTCCGCGGCTCGGCAGCGCAAACGGCTGTCCGAGCCTGAGGCTCGGGGGTGGGGCCGCCTCGCTTCGGGCAGAGCATGACACGTGGGTCCACCCTCGGTTGCACGCATCAATGCGTCCGAGCCGGCTTAGCCTCGGGGCCCGAGCCGGTGAATAAAGCCCGAGGACCTGTAGGCGATACGTGCGGTCCGCCTGGTCACGCTGCGAGTGGGTCCGGGGGAGTCACTGGTCCCACATGTCATTGGTGGCAGTGCGAGCGGTTCGCGGATCTGCCAGGCCGAGGCGGGCCCGCGTCGGAATACGACGCGGGCCGCGGGCGCAACGGGCTAGTAGGGGGGGTGACCTGGCGCGTGTTCTGTAGCGGCGAGTCTCCAGCCTCCGCGTGGTGTGGTGCTGTCGTGTGCTCGTTGTGTTCGCCACGTCGGACTCTGGGTAAATTTTCAGCTAGGCTAGGCCAAGGTAATTAGGATGGGAACGTGGGTATGATTACTTGCAGTTTAATCTTGATTTTTTTTACTGTACGGCATTCAGCTTGGCAGGATAGGCACCACATACGTAGGAGAACTACTGGGCACAAGAATTTGTACGCGCGACTGGCAAGAGAGACAAGCAACGTACGTATTTGATGATACTGGTGAGGTAAAACTGCCGCACAAAGACAAATGTATTCGAAATTTTGAATTTGATTTCGCGATGTACATAATATAGGATGATTGTGTGTGTGCGCGCGTGCGCGTGTTGCCAGAAAATTGGCAGGCAGGAGCTTCGTTGCACATCATCTCGGCAGGAAGAGAGCAGCGGCGAATGGGAGACCTTGGGAGCTGGATAGATGCAGCTCTGCTCATGTACTGATGTACATAATATCATCATGTATGCACGACATGCATGGAGGTTGGCATGTTGCTTGCTTGCTATTGGCAATATGACAATGCTCTAAATAATTGCTTAAAGACGTGGATATGCGTAAAGACGTAAAGTTACTGTCCACATCACCGGCTTGGCTCTGCTCAGACCGACGCTGGGTTCTTTCAATCCTCCAGCCATTTTAGCAGTTAGCACTTGGGGACCAACATGATCAGCAACCGGGAGTCCGTGACCCTCTGTCAGAGACACAACAAGCAGCGAAAACGAGAGCAATTAACCAGCGAAAAGCGGTTCGGTGTGACTGCGTGACAGTCAGGTGGAGCAGTCTCTCTCGCAGCTGCTGCTTCCATCAGAGGAGGAGGCGGAGCCGAGTGGGTACGTGTGGGGCCGTGAACTGTGGAGCCAACGGTAAAAAACAAGTGGGGTGGGGCTCGCACGTGCGGACGCGGTGAATCGCTCGCCGGCGGCGTGGACTTGGGCTAAAAAAAAAACTAGTAGTGCGAAGCAGAGGCGTCGCCACTCGCCAGCGCCGTCGTGGTATCCGATCACCGATCGGACGGATAAACTTCTTCTTCTTCGTCCCGTGCGACGACGAGGGGCGCTTTGTTTTGCCGCCACCACGGGGCCACTCGGCGGACGCACGGC
This sequence comes from Raddia distichophylla, assembly GCA_005191435.1. Taxonomy (NCBI): domain Eukaryota; kingdom Viridiplantae; phylum Streptophyta; class Magnoliopsida; order Poales; family Poaceae; genus Raddia; species Raddia distichophylla. Next base: position 690,290 of record SPJY01021409.1, read on the forward strand.
GGCACGAACTGATGTAAATCTGCACGTCGTCTTCTTAGGTGGTCAAAGGTATAGAAATGGCCATCACTGCTCCACGCTCTCACTAACCTTACTAATCCTGATCCGGAGCATAGGAATTTTGAAGGGGTTTCTTGGAAAGAGTCCAAGTTTCTAGAAGTAGTTTCTAAACATCTCCTTTTTATTTTAGATAATAGAAGTATAACTCGTTTTTAATTTGGATAATAGAAGTGCGACTTCAGGTTTATGTACCGGATATACACGGCGACGTATCATATGTACATGATTCAAATTCATTCTATTTTAAGTGTTACAAAAGAAAAAAAAATCATAAATTTTTAACTATTCAGATTTGTCAGAATTTTCTCTTTTTATAGTCCTAATATTAAATAAATTTGATCTTAAAACTTTACACATAGGCAGAATTTTTAAACAACGGTCGAACATGAGGTTTTATTAGTACATTGTTAAGTTTTAAGGTTAGTCCGTTTTTATTGGTCATTCTTCAATGTTCAATAGTAATACTCCCTCCGTTCCAAAATATAAAGCGTATTTTGACCGGAGAAAAGTCAAACTTAGTAAATTTTGACCATGAATAAATCAAATAATATGCGTCATTAGGATACAAAAGTTGTACCAAATTGTTCATGTTTCAAAGTGTTTTTTGATACAATATTATATTGTAACAATTCATAATATACAATAGATGAATCTAACGGTCAAACTCTACCTTTAAAGACTGTTGTGCAGTCAAAATACGCCTTATATTTTGGAACGGAGGGAGTACCAAGTTTCATTGGCTTTTTCATCAAGTTTCATCTATACACTGTGCAAATTTTACAAGTACTTTTTTCTAGGTTTCTATCGAGGATTGGCTTAAGGTCCATCGGCCCTGACTAACGATGGGCCGCCCCAAGGATCACAAATACACAATCCTCTCTTGAGAGTGGTCCAACCATCCCAAGGCTGCTCGCCTACGAGCAAAACCTCCCGGTTAAGCAACCTGGCTACGGGTTCAACCACGTGGAAGATGAACACTAAGCGAAGCCCACCTAGTGGCAAAAGGATGTGTAGCTCAAAAGATTACCAGCACAGTTGTTCCATTTGCCAGAATGTTCTGACACTAGGTAATCAAGTACTCGCTACAGTGCACCGACACATTCCATCCAATGGGACATCTAAGAGCGATGGCCACTCAACCTAGCCACAATGCTCGTTGATCAGTGCCTGGAATTTTTGCCAAAAGCAGAAAGTGGTTTTGGCTCTTGGAGCCTTATAAAAAGACTCCCTCGGGCGTCGCTCTGGACACACACAAGTAGAAGAAAACAACAGACAACAAAAGCTAGTCCATTCACACAAAACACTCAGACATTTTATTCCGCACACAGTTGTAACACGCTTGGTTGCTCAAGCGGGCTCGATCTTGTTTGGGTAGTTTCCCCTTGTAACCTTTCCCCATAGCAATGGAAGGCTGGATGTGGGGTTGTTATCTCGGTGGTGGGAGGTTCGAACCAGGATAAAAAATCACTGTCCCCTAATAGCTTTTGCATTGGCGCTCACCTCGAGGGCTTGGCCGCCTCTAAAGTCCTTGATCGACATGGAAAGGGGTTGGTTGATCTTTAGACCAACAAATAAGCTTGACACCTATCGAACTCTGGTTCCCAACTGACAACAATTTCAATAATAGTTAGCCAAGTTTAACTAAACTCTCAAGTTTCATCAACACTTATCAAAGTTTCATTAAACCTTTTTTTTCAAGTTTTATCAGTAAATTTTTCAAGTTTCAACAATTATTTTTCCAAGGTTCATCAGGTTTAGCCTATGTTTCATAAGTATTTTTTTAAAAGATTTTATAATTATTTTTCTAGGTTTTATAATTTATCTTTCTAAGTTCATCGTGTGACGTTCCATGGAAATCTTACCAACGGACACCCAATTGGAGACACCCACCTTTTTTACACCTTCGAGTGTCAAAACATTAGAAATCGGTTTTGGGGCATTTTTTTCCACTTGCATGAATGGTGACGTGCCATTTTTCACCCTCAGATACGTTGAGCATATGTTAAATTAGTTATATGGTAAACTATGGTACATCGTGATCCTTCAAATGTAACAAAAACATACTAAAGTTTGTTGAAGCATCCTCATTAATTCTCCTCAACGACGGCCAATATCACCTATTCCCTTTATCCCTCGCTAAATTTTTTTCGGTTCAAAACTTCCTTTTCTAATACTTCAAAACAGCTTTCTAACGGCTAAGGCGACCGTATCCGTTTTTGACACTTCAATGGTATAAAAAAAAAGCCTGGTTTTGAAATTTCTTTGAGATAATAATCAGGTATAATTATATTAGTTGAATACTTTAATAAGAAATTGAATTAAGAGAACCATTTTAATTTTTCCCGAAACCTGATGAAACGTCCTTGGCCTAACTGTTTGTCCCTCTAGCTTCCTTTTGTGTCTTTTTGAACAACGGCTAACAATGTTTCCAAAGACAAGGATCGACGCCGGTGCCCATCTCGATTAGCTAATCCAATTGAAAAGAAGGTTCAAGCAGTTTGCCAGGTCGGCGACTGGCCACACAATGACACGAACAGCAGCAGCTACCAGCTAGCATCATTGAGCTCGGGCTTTTGCGGCCGGGCTGCATCACGGTCGGACCCAGGCTGCGGCTATATATGCACGGCAGCACAGTGCTGGAAGCCGCCTTTCCTTAGAAAGTTCGCGTGGAAGACGCCCATCGATCTGATTAAAAGCAGATGCAAGTACTTCGTGTGTGCATGCGCCTTGCAAACTCGGATGATTCGTGCTACTATGATGTACGTACTGATATACTGCCTCCAAACCCTAGCCTGTATTTATTGCCTTGAGATCCGATTATTTTCGGATTTCACCCGACGTCCTGGCTGACATTACTTACCCCCAGCTGGTTTACTAGTACATGCCGGGGCTCGATGGTCGCTTCGCAGAGCAGTAGTTTGTTAGGCAAATTAGGTTCATAGCTGTCAGTGATGTGCTCCGGAAGCAATTGGATGATTTGTAGATATCACATGTATTGGTTTATTATTAGATCATCTTCGGTATCTCTTTAGGGGTCATTTTTTCTGCGAAGAAATTATGATCACTCGAGATGCTCCAACAGAATTTCTGCTCAGTTCTCTTCAGAAGAAATTTCTTCGTGGATTCCCTCAAGAAAATTCTCTCTCCATTTTCTTCACAAATTTCTTTAAAGGGATGCTGTTGGATACGGTAAAAAATGAAGGGAAAGAGTGTTGGGAGGAGGGGAGGGGGATGGGGGGAGGGAATGGAATGATGGGAAAATAATTGGAGATGGTCTTCTGCTTTTTTTTTTATCACAATTCCTTATTTATTGCTCAAAGTTAGCCCTTTTCTAGTTCTGCCGTCAGAAATTCTTACTTCTTTTCTATGCCATCGCCTATGAAACTTCTTATGGAACGGTGCTTCGTTAGGTTTTACCGCTACAAAGCTTTAGTTAATATCTAAAATACCCCTCTCATATTTTCTAGATTTCAAAATTAAAAATATTACATTTCTAAATTTATGTTAAATAATGTTCTACTGCCATAATTTTGCGTTGCCTGAGTCGCCCGAGCTGGACGACGCGGAGGCCTGGCTCTTCTCGTGACCTGCTTTTTTATCCTATAAGATAATATTCGTTAGCAAATTAGGTTCATAGCTATCAGTGATGTGCTCCGGAAGCAATTAGATGATTTATAGATCTCACATGTATTGGTTTATTATTAGATCATCTTCAACGGTATCTCTTCAGGGGTCATTTTTTCCGCGAAGAAATTATGATGACTCGAGATGCTCCAATAGAATTTCTTCGCAGTTCTCTTCAGAAGAAATTTCTTTGTGCCTTCCCTTAAGAAAATTCTCTCTCCGTTTTCTTCGCAAATTTCTTTAAAGGGATGCTGTTGGATACGGTAAAAAATGAAGGGAAAGAGTGTTGGGAGGAGGGGAGGGGGATGGGGGGAGGGAATGGAATGATGGGAAAATAATTGGAGATGGTCTTCTGCTTTTTTTTTTATCACAATTCCTTATTTATTGCTCAAAGTTAGCCCTTTTCTAGTTCTGCCGTCAGAAATTCTTACTTCTTTTCTATGCCATCGCCTATGAAACTTCTTATGGAACGGTGCTTCGTTAGGTTTTACCGCTACAAAGCTTTAGTTAATATCTAAAATACCCCTCTCATATTTTCTAGATTTCAAAATTAAAAACATTACATTTCTAAATTTATGTTAAATAATGTTCTATTGCCATAATTTAAAATACGTTATATTTTTTTGCTTTCATTTTTATGAGACACATTATCATTAATTCTAAAATAAAATACATACCAAACTTTAAAATTGAACTTAGAGTATGCATGATTTTCTACATCCTTAAAGCTTTTTCTCATTTTATATTTTCACTATTTTATTTTTAAATTTATAATGTATTAAAAGGAGAGAACATAATTTTTTATGCATCTTGTCATAGGTTGACTGATCAACCATAGTATAGAGGGGAAGTTTCATAGGCATTGGCAAAAGGCAAACAAAACAAGTCAAACTTTGTGATGGTAGATTAAAGAAAAGGCTAACTCTGAGGGGTAAAGAATTTACTCCAGAAATAATATTTGGATTATGTTCTAAATATCATCAATTATATAGTGATGTCGTTGGTGCACTATATGGCCAACTATATGGAATGCCGTTGGTAGGTATCTGTACAAAATCAAAAGTTTAGCTTGAATATGAAAATTTGGAAAAATGCGAAAAAAATACTTACGATGTATTTATATATCTGTAACTGTGGCTTAGAAAATTGGAAAATAAACGCGTTTTACCAACTGATTTCGATGTATTAGAACGGAGGGAAAAATGTAAAATGACCAAATAAAAGAGAAGAAAATGGGCTAAAAGCGTATCTGGCATCCGGTCCACTCCAGCCCAGGTAAGGTCGATCGTGAGGTGATTAAGGCCCTGTTCTTTTGAGCTGATCTGAACGGCTGAATGGCTGAACGGCTGAAATGACTAAACTTCGAGAGCTTCTCGAGATATAAACGCATTTTACCAACTGATTTCGATGTATTAGAACGGAGGGGAAAATGTAAAATGACCAAATAAAAGAGGAAAAAAAAGGGCTAAAAGCGTATCTGGCATCCTGTCCACTCCAGCCCAGGTAAGGTCTATCGTGAGGTGATTAAACCGTCATCGACAAAATCTACACGCCTTGAAGGCTCCTCACGGACTCAACTTCTTGTATTAAGTGTGTTCGTGCTTAATGTAGTTATAAAGGACTCAACTGTAGCCGAGCAATCCACTGTGGAAAAGAGGGAATAATCAAGCTATCCTGTGACGACAATTTATCGTCTTAGTTCGGCCTAATATCTAGAGGCATTAACACTATATTTGTTTTTCCAATATGATCTTTGTGTATATTAAAGTGCCATTAGGGCATGTGTAATGGTGGCAACAAATGCTGGCACTAGACCAGATTTTGGGGCTGTGAAATTTAGGGTTATGCTTATGCACTAGATTTCTAACGGGCTATGGCTATGGTGTGTGTGCATCCTCTTAAGTGCATTAGTGTGACTTTTGAGTCATAACCGTTATGTGGACCACATCTTCATGGCCTATATGTAAGTCTCTCAAAGTTACCGTAACATATGTTAGGTGATACACGATCTTAAGGGAGACACAAGGGTTCGAGGGAATCATCCCTAACTGCCTAGTAGCTCCCATCAAAACACTACCATCCCGCAAACCCTATGCATACTATGTTAGTACGTCGACACTCGACACACTGTTGCAAACCATCAAAGGAGTGGATGGTTGGCTTGTAAAGGATAGGCAACTACCAAAGATCACCTTGCAATTATAGAAGATCGAGTGCTTACACAACACCGTCGTCTATGTTGAGTTGCACTATTTCAACACTCCATTTATTATAGTGCGCATCTAGCGACACGGATCCATGATTTTTGATATGGCGATACCCATTATCACGTGGCTTTTAGATTCACAGTAGAAATTTTTATATGTGTCAATTGTAGCATACCCTATAACCCTTCGAGAATACCGTAACATTAGGTGACAATGTTGTTGACTGAGTAATCTTGTTTGGTGGCGAGTAAAATGAAAATCTTCCTGGCTGTCGCCCCGCCACCCGACATCCATCATCCGTGGGGATGAATTCTCATGTGAAAAAGTGCCAAACCATTTCAAATATCCAAAATGTAAGCAAATGTCCGAGGGTGAAAGTTTGGTGAAATGTCACTCATGGACCACTCGTATATATGGCCGTATGCTATTCCATCAACCTCATCTCTACGTATCCACTTAATCCAGGCACACTGGCTGAATGCCTGAATGCCACCGATGAGGTGGTCTCCTCCCTCCCCCCGCATCGTCCTGCCCACGCCGCTTGTCTTGTCGGCCCACGCCGCGACGCCCCATGGTGGGCGATGTGGCCGGTTAGCGCGACCGCTGCTGAACAATCTACTCTGTCTCCTTCCAGCCTCAGCGATGGTGGTCCGTGAAACAAACTAGCGAGTTGGGTGCTAGCTCTAGCATTCATGTATCAATGTATGGTTAGGGTAGTAATGTCACTTGTATTTCTTCTTCGTTAGGGTAGTAATGTCACTTGTATTTCTTCTTCTTCTTCTTCTTCTTCTTCTTCTTCTTCTTCAGTTTCACGTTTATCCGGTACTGCTTGTGGTCCAAACTCCAAAGGGCATCTTTGGTTCAAAGGACAAGCGGAGGATTGCAATTCAAAGAACAAAATTAGAACAAAAATTCCTTTCTGAGATGCCTGGTTTGTTTGCTCCAAAATGTAATTTCATAGGACCAAATTTTGGAGGGTTTTAAACATGAACCTAACCTATTTTGTAAATTGTTTACCACGTGTGTAGCACAATATGCACATATTTTGCCTTTTGATTATGTACACAAGTTCGTTTAATTTGTCTTCTACAAAATTACCTTATAAGTTGTTAGTGACAAGTTGAACTAGCATTTCAACTACTCTTTTAGCCATAGGCACAACCAAACTCCATGAGCTTTAGGCTCTCCATGATTCGTGGTTCGGTTTGATTGAGTTAAAAGTTGAAGGTCTTTAAAAAGGCGTGTAAAAAGGTAAAAAAAATAATTTTTTTAAGATCTTTGAGAAAAAAACCTTCCAAGTTTCAAAAAAACACTATAAAATATTACACTAAATGATCTGTATAAAAATGATAAATTTTAACTCAATTGAACAAATCCAAACAAATCCATGAAACAAATACGACTTTAGATTTGACTGGTCTACAACCAAACTTCAAGAGCTTCTATAAACGGCTTCAAAAAGTAAACACAGTTGGTACCACGTATTTTCAAGAGCTTTAAACAGGTCACAAAGTCAAAATAATCGACATTTAGAAACGTTTCGATCGGATTGCTTATAACAAGTTAGAAATCAGGAATAATTTCCATTTAGTATGACGCTCGATGAGATGAGCCCACCTGTCCACGGGGGTTCCCCTGCGCTGCATGCGACTACTGGGCGCGGCTCTGAACGGGCTTCCCCGGCGCTCGTCGGCGGCGCCACTAGGCGTCACCTTGATGGGCTGAATTTGTCTATTGATGGACCGAGCGGGAAAAGGAAACGCGTCTCCTTGCACGAGTGCACACACCAGGTGGTGCCCAGCTGGGTTGTCACCATTAGAGGCCCGTCACGAGGATTACCTTAATGGGCCAGCCATCGGCACCGACCAGCATTGGCAGCGGACGACGTATGGTTGTCTGGTTGGTGGCGGCAAGCTGCTGCTTTAACCCAGCCCTGTAGAACCACACTGCCCGGTTCTTAATTTAGCGGCTTTCGAGAGGGGCTTGGAGAAAAAACGGTGCCCTGTTATAGCATGTACACAGGCTATTTCCATATTGGTCATAGCATATGCGACGGCTGTTTATAAAAGGGGTGTTAGTGCTAAGATCGGACGTCCGGTCATTTGAAAAAAATCGAACGTTTGACTTAAAACCTTCCTCTTCTTCTTCGTCTTCTTCGCAAATGACCGGACATTCTATGTAGCAATGCAGAATGTCTCAGCTGTTATTAAAGTTTCAAACCAAATAAGTAAGGTTATATACAAACAAATGAGTAATGTTTCGTAAGAGTAAATACAATATTTCATAAAAACTAAACAAAATGTTTCAAGACTTAATGTTTCGTATGAGCAAACATAAAAGTTCCACAAAAACAAAGAAAATTTTTCAGCAATTATTCAAAAATGGTTTAACTCATGCAATCAATGTTTCGCATCAATAAATAAATATTTTGATTTTTTTTTTAGTTTTTACCAATGTTTTAGACCTACATTTGAAATGTTTTAGAGAAAAATCAAGTTGTTTCAACCTATATAAACAAAATGGTTCACGAGTAAATAGAATGTTTCACATATACATGGTAATGTTTCAAATCTATATTCAATCGTTCTTTCTTCTCCGTTGACACCATGCCACCACTACTACAATAATCTGTTATTCATTCGTCGGCTTCATATATTTTCCTCGGCCTGGTTGAGACCGACAAAAATAAATAAATATTGATTCGTGGTCTGTCGCGCCGGTGCTAATTAGCTAAATTAAGGTGAAAGTTGGGTATTGTTGAATTAGTATGAATATACAGTAGTCTGAATTTAGTAGATTGTTCTGACATCTTGTCACGTATGTTCTCAGCGATAGAAATTGTCCAGGATTATAATCAGCAAATGTGCATGTGATTGGTCTGAAATCTTGAGGTGAAATTATAATCCACCTCCCTACGACAAAAACATCTCCACTTCTCAGCTCTTCTCCGCATCAACCTTGATCACGCCCCTTCCCTTTCGTCCTCTCCTTGATGTGCCCTCCATGAATGGCCTAGACAGTTGTTAAGGCACTGTTTGTTTGAGCTGCAGCTTCTCTAAAAACTATTTTTGGGAAAAGCCACAAAAAACTAGCTTCTGAAAAAAGCTCAGATCATAGTACAAATTGGGCATTTGGTGGCTTTTGGATTCTTTGAAAGGGGTTTCAAAAGCTGGCTATTTGTTTGAGCTTCTGGCTTCTGAGACTAAAAGCTGGCTAGAAGCTCAAACAAACAGGGCCTAAGTTCAATGCCAAGTTCCTGCTACTCTGCACTGCGGGACTGGTCTAAGCTTCAAGAGGTGGCTTTTGTGCTCTTGAAAAACAATTCACGACTAGGTGATGCATGGCGTCGGAGCTATAGCCTTGGTTGAAGGTTTTTCCTGTGGTGACACCAAGTACACAACGATCTTTTCTTACAATCATATCACTAGAGTGAAAACGGGTCGGTTACAATCGGATAGTGACTCATATCGTATCCTACCATTATTTATTTTTTCGGATATCGGGTCGGATACGGTTACAGTTCTGGGTTTTGACGGTCGGTAGACAACGGATAATGGATACCATACGGATGGGTATAAATCGGTTATCAGATACTTAATTGGGTCACATGTAAATTAAGTCGAACTAACATAATTCAAAACTAACATACTTAATCGGTTATTGCAATCCGATACTCCATCACCATCACTTCCTTCTATGAGTCAAACTACTGTGAATCAAAGCAGATGTCATTAGCAAGTAGGCACAAAATAATAATAGCATTGGTCGACTATAGTGCTCATGGTTATCTATATTAAGAACTGCATGGATTTAGTAGAAAATAAGCAATACAATACATAATTTAACAATTAAAATAACAGTACAGCACATAATATACTTAAGACAACGATTACTGTACAGCGTAGCAGCGTGCTGGACGGCGGAGGGGCGGCGCGGACGACGACGGAGGATGGCGGATGACGCACGGTGGAGGGGCGGCGCTGGGCGGCGCAGACTACGACGAAGGACGACGGACTGCGCTGGGGCAGAGGACGGCGGACGGCGCTGGGGCAGAGGGGCCGCGACCAGTGAAGGACGACTCTGGGGTGAAGGTGCAGCGACGGGCGATGGCGAACAGGCGGCTGGCGCGCGGCAGACAGGCGCGTAGGCGGAGGGGTGGCGTCGGGCACTCGAGCGGCTAGGGTTGTGGTGCAGGCGCCTGTGATGTGATGTGATGTGTACTGTGTACACAGTGTATGGTGATTTGGGCCTTGTCCCTTCCCCTTGTGGGCCAGCCTTATGGGCTTATACCTATATGAGTACCCGTTTTTATTTTTGCAGCGAATACCCGAACCCGAACTGATTCTACCGGGTACTAGTCATCCCATATCCGATCCGAACCCAAGAAAAACAAATTGGGTACTATCCGAACCCGACGGATACCGCAGCACAGCACCCGTTTTTAACCGCAGCTCATTCGGGTCGGGTACCCGCTGGGTAGTACCCGACCCGTTTTCACCCCAATCACAAGTTTGTTCGTGGTCGATAAAGGTCCTCATCTTTTCCCTGATCAATCCCGAAAATGACCGCATATATTGTACTTGTCATCTTCCTAATCGCACTCCGCGCGCTCCAAGTGTCCAACTTCATTGGACGATAAAAAAAGCTAGTGGCCGATCGGAGGCGTACCAGCACAAACGCCACGTCGCAAATCGTGTACAGAAAGACAGAGACTAGCTGAAGCAGCACCGGCGTGAAGAAAAAGCACGAGAGGAAGGCGTGCTTTAAAAAAAAAAATAGCAAGACACCAAGTGCTTCCCTGACCTATTAGGTTACCCCTCTCTGTCATGAGTGCATTTAATTAATAGCTCGTGCCATGGTTGTAGCTCGCCTTCTTGGTTCATATCCCATGGTGCATGTGTCGCCTGCAACTCTGTCAGGGGTTGCGATGGAGAAGATCATCAGGAGGAAGAAGACGGTGGTGGCGCCATGGAGGACGGTGGCGGTGATGGCCTTGGCGGTGGTGGTAGCCTATGGGGCGGAGGTGGCGCCGCCGCCGCCGCAGCGGATCCTGGTGGACACGGACATGGACACCGACGACCTCTTCGCGCTGCTCTACATCCTCAAGCACAACCGGTCCGAGTTCGAGCTCAAGGTGCCTTCTCCAATATATCCCTTTCTTGCATGCACGCATTTTAAGTACATCTAGATATCTAGGATTGCTATAATTCCTTCTGTAGAAACTTCGTAGGAGATCAACCGTTTTTATCTTCATTGATCAGATCATTGAAGCCATCGAGCAAGAAAGATTTATAATGGAGTCATTGAACAATAAAGATCTAGAGAGCTTTAATTTTCTTGCTGATAAACATGATTTTCATCATAATAAACATGCACGTAAACATGCACGGAGACAAAAAAAGAATCAAGTATCATTAATTGCCTAAATGTCTGTCAACTATAATTTTCTAGCTAAAACGTTTTCTTCATATCATGTTTGAATATCATGTTTAATTACCACCCATCTCTGTCGATGCAAACAATCACTACAGGGATTGACAATAATATAGTTTGTCGTAATTCGCGCCAACAACACCGTTGCTTGTTGACTAATGCTAATGCATACGTTAAGGACATGGAGATCCTGATTTGAAAGGAAAGAAATTTAGTTACTGTGGTCGTTTATTTCGATTGTTCTTTGCATCGCAACATTTTGATATTGACATTCGTTGAATTTTGTAACATCGTCGTGCTTCCAGTTTACCCCCCTCCGTTATAAAATAGTAGTCGTTTTACACTTGTCATAAGTCAAAGTTTTAAAACTTTATCCATAAAGAACTTTTAAACTATTTAGATTTAGAACATAAAAAACATATAGATACATTCATCTTGAAAATAACTTTCATAATATTATAATTTTAATGCATTATAAATAATTTTTAGAAGATTTTTATGGTCAAAGTTATATTTTGAATACCGTGTCAATGTTCAAAACAACTACTATTTCATAATGGAGGGAGTAGTAGTAAACAACAAGTACAACTGGCATTGCGTGCGCGATAGCTAGCTGCGATCAACTCCAAAGACTAATCAAGTCAACGTAATCTCCATACAAACCCCGAAATAATGGATATAAGCTGGGCGTAGCACGTACAATTAATGAGTGGATCGGAATTCGGAAGTGATCAATGTATGCATCATACACGTTGACATGCAGAGATCATCATGTACCTCGTGCACACATATATATGTACTCCATATTTTTTTTTTCTCTTTAAATATTACCCCCACCACACGGGGGATCCCCTGACTTTCCTTATGAGTGGGGAGGAGAGAGAAAAACGCTTAGATTTACATGTAAGTGGGCAACAGTGTACCTAACCATGAGCTGATCGATCGACATCCTGTGGCCTCAAACAAGCTGACTGCTCCCCTGCAGTTAAAAAGCGGACGTCAGAGGATCCGCGTCCACCACACGGGCATCTAGATGCATGATCCGTCTGTAATTTATCGTCGGTTTTGATCCGTAAGGGGACAAAACATCTCACGTTCCAAATAATTAAGTAGAATGCAAATAATTGATTGTGCTTAATTATGATTAGTTTATGAATACAACGCGTTAATCTCCTTGGTAGATAACTTAATTTATAGCTATCATATATAAATATCATGTACAATACTACAATCCAAATAAATGCATAAGCTGGAGATTAAAATAAACAAATATCTTTAATATAGTAACATTTTAATTTATATTAAACAGTGTTTTCTATAAAAGATAAAATTATGCATGTGCACGTGTGTTTAGAAGTATAGTAAGATTCGCGATGCCAATTATGGTATATAACGAGCGAGTGCTTATTTAGCCTCCCTTCGAGCTACTATACAAATTAAAATTGCGAGGCAGAACTTTCTAACTGCAAAATCTGCTAATAAAATAAACAAAACTTTGCTAGTTTACTGTCATTAGTCATTCATAATGATTAAAGTACAATTGCATGCAGAAAAGGCAGCGATATAGCATTTTTCCCTTTGACTATATTCTGTATTACTCTACCACACATCCCGAAAGTTAACGGAGCATGCATGGAACTAACTGGAATTACAAAGAGTATTTCTTGCGTTTGGTCGGTTGGACCCTTTGAAGTTTGTATATACAAACATTTTCTGATTCTTATCCTTATGCTTTAGAGAAGTGGCCATGCACCATCTTGGACTTAATTGCATTATTCTCCTCCTCTATCCCTCCCTTAAATTTGTTTATATATCAGCAGAATATTTTTCCCCAAAGCTATTTCAACAGAATCTTTGTGATGATACGTACGTTTAGTCTACATACACACTTTTTATATATTTTAACAGGATATATAATATATATTGGTCTATACAGTTTATATTTCATGTAAGAGTACGAGCTCTGATTCAAGTTAATACTCTACAGAAAGAAAGATAGTGCTTAGCTCCTCGAGAAACCACATGATAGTAGTAGTACTTTATTTTTGTTGAATTTTCTATGATAATATGTACTTTGACTGGCACCAAGATTTGGAAGAGATCAAATATGGCGCGTGAACTAACCCACGGTTAAGAGTTGAGCATACACGTTGACAAATACTCCCTTCGGTCACAAAAAGAAGCCGCCGTTGACTTTTCTACATGCCTTTGATCTTCATCTTATTCAAAAAGTTATATAAATATTATTTATTTTGTTATAATTTGGTTTATTATTAAATGTATTTTAAGTATAACTTATATTTTTACATATTTAAACTAAATTTTTTAATAAGACGAATGGCCATAGGCGTGTCCAAAAGTCAACAACGACTTCTTTTTTTTACCAGAGGTAGTATAGTAGGAGTATTGTAGTATAATTTAGAGTTGATCAAAGAGTATCTCGCATAAAACATATACTGTGGTATTAAATACTACCATAGTATAAAAATCATACGAGTAAAATGCACCGGAGGTCCATTAACTTGTAGCGTGGTGTCATTTAGGTCCATCAACTTTCAAACTGCAGTTTTGGGTCCATTAACTCTTTAAGTTGTTTACTGCAGGCCCGTACCCCTTCGTTTTGTGTTTAGATCCGACGTGGCATGGGCAACTTAAAGAGTTAATGGACCTGCAGTAAACAACTTAAAGAGTTAATGGACCTGCAGTAAACAACTTAAAGCGTGGTGTCCATGCCACGTCGGATCTAAACACAAAACGAAGGGGTACGGGCCTGCAGTAAACAACTTAAAGAGTTAATGGACCCAAAACTGCAGTTTGAAAGTTGATGGACCTAAATGACACCACGCTACAAGTTAATGGACCTCCAATGCATTTTACTCATAAATAAATATTGATTCGTGGTCTGTCGCGCCGCGGTGCTAATTAGCTAAATTAAGGTGAAAGTTGGGTATTGTTGGATCCATCTACTATCTAATATATATATAAAACAGAGTTAAACGGAGTCACCACATTAATCCTAAAATCCTAAAAAATCCCACGTTAATCGAAAAATGCTAGAATTTTTCACGTTAATCAGAAAAAGAAAAGATCTACATCGTTAGATGTGGATAATGTTATGTAAATCTAGCGATCAATATTAATCTCTATAACAAATTAATTACTAAAGTTGATATAATATATTAGAGATAAACTCTAATCCAAAAAATATAGAATTTTTCATGTTAATCAGAATAAAGAAAAGATCTACATCGTTGGATGGGGATAATGTTACATAAATCTAGCTGTCAATATTAATCTATATAACAAATTACTAAAGTTGATCTAATATATTAGAGACAAACTATAAATCTGATCTGATATATATAAATTATACATCACCCAGATTATTTCAACCGTTCGATCAATGATATGACCACATTCGATCAATGGTGGGACCAAATTATAACATGCTAGATCAATAAAAAAATTCTCACATAAATCAAGAAAAAAAGGTCTATGCCGTTGATTTTTGTGGGACCGGATTAAATACTAAAGATGATCTCTACTATCTTAAAGCACCTAATGAACGTGGTGGTGGTACTGCTAACTTACGATCTAGACCATCCAAACAGGACCGGTATCTGCGCACTATTCGATCTCCACCCGATCCGTTCCCATTTGGTGCCCACCCCCGCCCCGCATAACCGCCCCTCCCGACTCCCTCCCTCTCGCCGTTGTCCCCCCTCCCTCTCCCTCTCCCAAGCCGCCGCCCCGACGTCCTCCGTCGCGCCCGCGCCGCCGTCCTCCCCTCCCTCTCCCTCACCCAAGCCGTCATCCCCTCCCTGGCGGTGAGAGCTCGCTGCTGGGGTCTCGAAGATTGCCCGTCCCTCTCCAACTTCTTTGCCGGAGGAAGCCACCGCCGGTTAGAGCCACCGCATGCCGCCTAGGTGCTTGAAATTATGAACTGTCTCCTCTCAGACCTCTCTCTCTCTCTCTCTCTCTCTATTCCTGTCCTCTCCAATGCAAATCCACAACAATTTGCTTTGCAGTACAAGATTGACAATTGTTGCTTTTTAATTAAAAAACAAGATGACCGTGTTTGTGTTTTAATGAATGTGACAAATCCGAGAGAAGTGCTTAGGTTGAGTCTCAAATTTGACGTACGTGGTGGCATTTTGTATGTGTTCACTTCACTCTAGACTTAGTAAGAATCTAGAACACTTTCTTTTGTTCTAAGAGGAAAAAAGATACTTTCTAATGCTGCTATTTGGTTCTAATTCAAAGAAATAAAGTCACTTCACTGAGTTTGCTTGAGCAAAACCAAAGATTAATGAATTGGATACCAATTTTTTCATGGAATATTTGCTTCAGCTTTGAATTTTTCTTCAGCACGACTTACCTGTTCTAAGTACTTTTCCTGTTTTTTTTTTCAGAGTACAAGTTACCTTACTGCTCATGGATCAGAGTATCGACAATGAGAATGTAACAGAAATATACATTTTATTCCTGTTGTCAAGCTAGAGAATTTCACGAATGATGGGTATTAGGTTCATATAAACTTGTTGCTTTTAGCGTTTGTACAAAGATGGATGGGCATATGGGCAAACAAACTTCCTCTTCTTGTATACATATCCCTGCTGCTTGATAGTTCCTGGGTGAATGTTGACGGCTGGTTACTCAAGTTGCAAGCAGCTGAAAGAATTAATATCATCCTAAGAAATTTAAAAATTATAGTTTTACGATACTTGAAGGAACATCTTTATCTTGATTTGGTAGAATAGATATGTCTGAATTTTGTTTAACCTACACCATAACTTCTCTTTTATCAGACCGAGCTCCCTAGATATACCCAGCTTGCCAGCTTCAACGTCATTTACAATATTATTGAGATGAAGTGTCTGTAAAACTTTGACTTTATGTCTGACGTATTTATACTTTTTTTTGGTGCAGGCAATATTTGCTTTTCAAATAGCTTTGCAGCACAATCCACAAAATACAGAAGTCTCAAGAAAAACCAAGAGACTTTCTCAGCTATCAAGGGAAAATACACGAGCTCTTGATGTGGAGAACATGTGTTCCAATGTTGATGTTGGGATGAACTTGGAGTCACGGCAAATCCTTGCCTTGCCATTTTAAATTAATACAAAAAATGTCTTTTTTATCTTTATTTGCTAACAAGGACATAAGCTTGCTCTCAATACCTTAATCAGGTTACCTTGAGTGTTGTACATTTGATAGTAAACAAGGACGCTTCTGCATCGCATATATATAACTGTTTATATTTTAGAACCACCTAACTCATCAACAATACAATGAGGAATTAGCTATTTCAAAAATCAAATATATTATATGAAAGGAAGAATAATACTGTACATGTGTGCACTAAACCTCTTTACATGGGTTATGGTTCCAATCTTGGGACTTGGAGTATGCTGATGGTTTGCATCGCAAATCGCAAGGCCTAGAAGCAGAGTGGCAAGGTGCCATTGCCGATGAAGAAGATGAAGCCGGTACTGCAGTCCACCCTCTGTTCATACTTGAAATTTGTTTAATTTCTTGGCTTAAGTTTTCAAACCAGCATGGAGAACTATCCCAATTGAGTTTACTTTGTAATATCATGCTTTGGGTTTGTATATATTTCTCGGTTCACTTGACAAGCGCTATACTTGCTTATTAAAGTTGAAGCTGTATACTGGCTGCAAATAAGAGCAATGGAATAACATATTACCATATATAAATGCTTGGTTGCCATATGAAACAGCATAATGATACCAAATGGCAGCAGCTTGTAGAAGGTAAAACATGACCCTTAATTTTTTTTTACTTTTGATTTGGGACCACAAATTCTTGAAAGTGTTTGTGCAGGTATGTAGTTGACTAGGATTCACATTTTCTTGTCCCACTCAAAAAAAGTGATTTGAGACACTTCTTGGTTTGTAGATATCGTGCATTAGAGATGACAACATATGTTCTATGTTTTATTGGATTTCGTGTTATCTCATTTACTGCCATGTCACATATGCTATTTGACAACTGACATGGGGATTTATCTACTCCTTCAGGTTGATAAACTTGAAAAATATTATCTTATAAGCTGTGCAAAAACCAACATGTCTTCAAAATTAATCAATAGTAACAGCGATTTCTTTGCAAATCTGGTAAGTTCCAATGGTCATATTTGTAGCTAGGCTTTTACTTCTGTGCAATAAAATCCAGTGCAATGTGAGGTGCTTATGCGAATGTGCTTAATGAGTGAGAGAGAGAGAGAGCAGTGCCACATCACTGATGTCTATGTAGAAAAACATCCCAACAATACATCGAACCTTAGATGGGTGTCCTACTCTAAGCACCACTGTAATCTGTAAGCATGAATGCTTAGGTGGCATTCATACTTTCCTATAAGCATTTATCTAGAAATCTACCCTATCCTACGCAGCAAAAAAGTTTTTTTTCCCTATAAGCTCTTGATTTTCAAAAAAGATTTCTTGTTCATTTCCCTAGATGCAGAAAGATGGTCAGTTTTTTTATCTTCGTTTATTTTGTTAATACAGTATATGGGTTTGTTAGGATTCTTCAAGTTTAAAATGGAAAGTGCACAAATCTTTAGACCATATCATTTCTGATCATCCATCACAACTATGCTAGCTGGAAAGTTAAACTGGATTTGCCGGCAGCTGTCCATGCAGTCACTATCAGGACGATATCAAGACGGGCCATTGCATCACCACCGAACTGATCCTCTGATCCCTTCCATGAAGCCAGTGATTTTTGAGATTAAATTTTATCCTACAATAGAGCTCATATAATATTTGTGCTCATTAGTGCTCATGTATGAACCTTGTACGTTTTGCTTTTTTGAACTGAAGTGTAACAATTGAGGATGAGTAAAAAACAATCCATGCACCTATGTTTAACTGCTGAAGAATTTACGATCTATTGAGTTTGCTTGATATGGGTGAATGGGTGAACTATATAGTCTGTATGAGTGGTTATACTGTTGTTGCCGTAAACTATTTTTTAAAAATCAATTTGATCATATTTGAAGGTTTGAATAATGAATTGCTTCTAAGTGTACAGTGAGCAAGATATCTGCACATTGATAAACTTTTGCTCCTATGTTTCAGTCTTCTGAATAAACTTTTGCTCCTTTTACGATAACATATGTTGTTCTAATTTATGTTTTACTTTCATCCCTTTATAGGCCGTGGCAAAGCACGGGCATTGTACTAGTATAATATGATTATTTTAGCCGTTCGATCAACGGTGAGACCAAATTATAACGGTCTAGATTAATCAAAGAAATTCTTACGTAAATCAAGAAAGAACTAAAAGAACTATGCGGCTTAGATTAAAAGAAAGTATTAGAAATTCATATTAGATACTAATTTTTATATAATATATTAGAGATAAACTATAAATACAATATGATATATTAGAGATAGATTATGAGTTAAAGATAAACTTCATATGTCTAAACAAATCTAGCCGCGCAAACGCGTGGGCCACCTTGCTCGTTAGTATGAATTTACAGTAGTCTGAATTCAGTAGATTAATTGTTCTGACATCTTGTCACGTATGTTCTCAGCGATAGAAATTGTCCAGGATTATAATCAGCAAATGTGCATGATTGGTCTTAAATCTTGAGGTGAAATTATAATCCACCTCCCTAGGACAAAAACATCTCCACTTCTCAGCTCTTCTCCGCATCAACGCCCCTTCCCTTTCATCCTCTCCTTGATGTGCCCTCCGTGAATGGCCTAGACAGTTGTTTTAAGTTCAAGGCCAAGTTCCTGCTACTCTGCACTGCGGGACTAGTCTAAGCTTCAAGAGGTGGCTTTTGTGCTCTTGAAAAACAATTCACGACTAGGTGATGCATGGCGTCGGAGCTATAGCCTTGGTTGAAGGTTTTTCCTGTGGTGACACCAAGTACACAACGATCTTTTCTTACAATCATATCACTATTCACAAGTTTGTTCGTGGTCGCTAAAGGTCCTCATCTTTTCCCTGATCAATCCCGAAAATGACCGCATATATTGTACTTGTCATCTTCCTAATCGCACTCCGCGCGCTCCAAGTCTCCAACCTCATCGGACGATAGAAAAGCTAGTGGCCGATTGGAGGCATACCAGCACAAACGCCACGTCGCAAATCGTTTACAGAAAGACAGAGACTAGCTGAAGCAGCACCGCCATGAAGAAAAAGCACGAGAGGAAGGCGTGCATAAAAAAAAAGAGTAAATTGCACTGTAGGTATCTAAAGTTGTTCCGAGCGGTCACATAGGTTCAAAATCGTGAAAACTGCATATTCCAGTATCTAAAGTTGTGTAAATGGGTCATGCAGGTCCCAAGGACATGAGGTGGCCAAATTCAGTGACGTGGCATGCCATGTCACATGTCCACGTGGCATAAATACTTTGAAAAAATCCAAAAAATTCCAAAAAATCACAAAAAAAATCAGAAAAACCACAAAAAAATTCAGAAAAAACACAAAAAATTCAGAAAAATCACGAAAAATCTAAAAAAATCACAAAAACACCAAAAAATCCAAAAAAAATCAGGAAAATCATTAAAAAAAATCCAGAAAAATCACAAAAAATCCAAAAAACAGGGAAAAAAAATTTCAGACCAACCGACCAAACAGACCAAACGCACCATAATGTGGGTTGGTCGGTTTGACGGATCCTAGATCCGGTTCCCGATTACGCCTACAGTACGTCAGGCCCATGAGATGGGCTCCGACACCGATCCTCATGAGACCACTCAGGTTGTCATAGAGAACGAATTTTCTCAATTTTTTTGGTTTTTTGTTATTTTTCTAAATTTTTTCCTGAATTTCTTATGATTTTCCTGAATTTTTTATGATCTTTTTGATTTTTTGTGATTTTCCTTTATATATATATTTTTTGGTTTTTTGTGATTTTTGCATGGTTTTAAATAGCGGGCTATGGTAAATAGCGGCAATTTTTTTTGAAAGGCTATAAGGCTATAGCGGTGCTATAGCGGAGCTATGGCTGATAGCGTTTTTTATAAAAAAACCATGCAAAAATACGAGTAATTGGTGAAAAAAACATGGTAACCAAGATATTTGATGAACTCATGATCACAAATATGTTTCTAGGTAGCAAGGCTCCACTTAAGTGACATACTGTGATACTGACATTACGACATGATTCATGAAATTCAATTAGGGTTTCACAATTTGGGCTTAGCGAATAGCGGCGCTTAGC
>SPJY01021409.1:710928-776121 GCA_005191435.1 Raddia distichophylla
TTTTTCTGAATTTTTTGTTATTTTTCTGAATTTTTTGTGATTTTTCTGTTTTTTGGTGATTTTTTAGAATTATTTGGATTTTTTCAAAGTATTTATGCCACGTGGACATGTGACATGGCATGCCACGTCACTAAATTTGGCCACCTCATGTCCTTTGGGACCTGCATGACCCATTTACACAACTTTAGGTACTAGAATATGCAGTTTTCATGATTTGGGACCTATGTGATCGCTCAGAACAACTTTAGGTACCTACGGTGCAATTTACTCAAAAAAAAATAGCAAGACACCAAGTGCTTCCCTGCCCTATCAGGTTACCCCTCTCTGTCATGAGTGCATTTAATTAATAGCTCGTGCTATGGTTGTAGCTCGCCTTCTTGGTCCATATCCCATGGTGCATGTGTCGCCTGCAACTCTGTCAGGGGTTGCGATGGACAGGAGGAAGAAGACGGTGGTGGCGCCATGGAGGACGGTGGCGGTGATGGCCTTGGCGGTGGTGGTAGCCTATGGGGCGGAGGTGGCGCCGCCGCCGCCGCAGCGGATCCTGGTGGACACGGACATGGACACCGACGACCTCTTCGCGCTGCTCTACATCCTCAAGCACAACCGGTCCGAGTTCGAGCTCAAGGTGCCTTCTCCAATACATCCCTTTCTTGCATGCACGCATTTTAAGTACATCTAGATATCTAGGATTGCTATAATTCCTTCTGTAGAAACTTCGTAGGAGATCAACCGTTTTTATCTTCATTGATCAGATCATTGAAGCCATTGAGCAAGAAAGATTTATAATGGAGTCATTGAACAATAAAGATCTAGAGAGCTTTAATTTTCTTGCTGATAAACATGATTTTCATCATAATAAACATGCACGTAAACATGCACGGAGACAAAAAAAGAATCAAGTATCATTAATTGCCTAAATGTCTGTCAACTATAATTTTCTAGCTAAAACGTTTTCTTCATATCATGTTTGAATATCATGTTTAATTACTACCCATCTCTGTCGATGCAAACAATCACTACAGGGATTGACAATAATATAGTTTGTCGTAATTCGCGCCAACAACACCATTAATTGCTTGTTGACTAATGCTAATGCATACGTTAAGGACATGGAAAGATCCTGATTTGAAAGGAAAGAAATTTAGTTACTGTGGTCGTTTATTTCTATTGTTCTTTGCATCGCAACATTTTGATATTGACATTCGTTGAATTTTGTAACATCGTCGTGCTTCCAGTTTACCCCCCTCCGTTATAAAATAGTAGTCGTTTTACACTTGTCATAAGTCAAAGTTTTAAAACTTTATCCATAAAGAACTTTTAAACTATTTAGATTTAGAACATAAAAAACATATAGATACATTCATCTTGAAAATAACTTTCATAATATTATAATTTTAATGCATTATAAATAATTTTTAGAAGATTTTTATGGTCAAAGTTATATTTTGAATACCGTGTCAATGTTCAAAACAACTACTATTTCATAATGGAGGGAGTAGTAGTAAACAACAAGTACAACTGGCATTGCGTGCGCGATAGCTAGCTGCGATCAACTCCAAAGACTAATCAAGTCAACGTAATCTCCATACAAACCCCGAAATAATGGATATAAGCTGGGCGTAGCACGTACAATTAATGAGTGGATCGGAATTCGGAAGTGATCAATGTATGCATCATACACGTTGACATGCAGAGATCATCATGTACCTCGTGCACACATATATATGTACTCCATATTTTTTTTTTCTCTTTAAATATTACCCCCACCACACGGGGGATCCCCTGACTTTCCTTATGAGTGGGGAGGAGAGAGAAAAACGCTTAGATTTACATGTAAGTGGGCAACAGTGTACCTAACCATGAGCTGATCGATCGACATCCTGTGGCCTCAAACAAGCTGACTGCTCCCCTGCAGTTAAAAAGCGGACGTCAGAGGATCCGCGTCCACCACACGGGCATCTAGATGCATGATCCGTCTGTAATTTATCGTCGGTTTTGATCCGTAAGGGGACAAAACATCTCACGTTCCAAATAATTAAGTAGAATGCAAATAATTGATTGTGCTTAATTATGATTAGTTTATGAATACAACGCGTTAATCTCCTTGGTAGATAACTTAATTTATAGCTATCATATATAAATATCATGTACAATACTACAATCCAAATAAATGCATAAGCTGGAGATTAAAATAAACAAATATCTTTAATATAGTAACATTTTAATTTATATTAAACAGTGTTTTCTATAAAAGATAAAATTATGCATGTGCACGTGTGTTTAGAAGTATAGTAAGATTCGCGATGCCAATTATGGTATATAACGAGCGAGTGCTTATTTAGCCTCCCTTCGAGCTACTATACAAATTAAAATTGCGAGACAGAACTTTCTAACTGCAAAATCTGCCAACAAAATAAACAAAACTTTGCTAGTTTACTGTCATTAGTCATTCATAATAATTAAAGTACAACTGCATGCATAAAAGGCAGCGATATAGCATTTTTCCCTTTGACTATATTCTGTATTACAGTACTACCACACATCCCGAAAGTTAACTGAGCATGCATGGAACTAACTGGAATTACAAAGAGTATTTCTTGCGTTTGGTCGGTTGGACCCTTTGAAGTTTGTATATACAAACATTTTCTGATTCTTATCCTTATGCTTTAGAGAAGTGGCCATGCACCATCTTGGACTTAATTGCATTATTCCCCTCCTCTCTCCCTCCCTTAAATTTGTTTTTATATCAGCACAATATTTTTCCCCAAAGCTATTTCAACAGAATCTTTGTGATGATACGTACGTTTAGTCTACATACACACTTTTTATATATTTTAACAGGATATATAATATATATTGGTCTATACAGTTTATATTTCATGTAAGAGTACGAGCTCTGATTCAAGTTAATACTCTACAGAAAGAAAGATAGTGCTTAGCTCCTCGAGAAACCACATGATAGTAGTAGTACTTTTTTTTTGTTGAATTTTCTATGCTAATATGTACTTTGACTGGCACCAAGATTTGGAAGAGATCGAATATGGCGCGTGAACTAACCCACGGTTAAGAGTTGAGCATACACGTTGACAAATACTCCCTTCGGTCACAAAAAGAAGCCGCCGTTGACTTTTCTACATGCCTTTGATCTTCATCTTATTCAAAAAGTTATATAAATATTATTTATTTTGTTATAATTTGGTTTATTATTAAATGTATTTTAAGTATAACTTATATTTTTACATATTTAAACTAAATTTTTTAATAAGACGAATGGCCATAGGCGTGTCCAAAAGTCAACAACGACTTCTTTTTTTTACCAGAGGTAGTATAGTAGGAGTATTGTAGTATAATTTAGAGTTGATCAAAGAGTATCTCGCATAAAACATATACTGTGGTATTAAATACTACCATAGTATAAAAATCATACTCACTAATGTATTAATGTACGGTACTAAGCGAGCTTCGGGGGATGATAAATACTAGTTTACGTGGTTGATAGAATGAAATAAATAATAATAAAATAGCATTAAAAATAACAATGCACGCATGCCTTAGTTTACAGACGTTACGAAACAAACATATATATCTCTAGGAAGAAGTCCAATTTACCTCCCTTAACTATTGCAAAAGTTCATTTTTCCTTCCTCAACTCATTTGTGGCCATTGGATGCAAGATTGGACGGCCAGATCTCTTCCATTTAACACAGAGGGAGGAAAAGTGAACTTTTTCAATAGTTGAGGGAGGCAATGTAGACTTCAAAGGAACACAAGTGAGTACAAACAGGCCAAAATTGGGCCAGGAACATAGCTCGATTGGGATGATGGGCCTAAATTCTCAATCTCGACTCCTTCTTAACTCTTAACAGAGTGCTCCGTGGATGTGTCGGCCTCTAGTACCGGAAGAACATCAATAAAGGTCGTAGGAGCTCACTGGAGGAAGAACGAGGAGGAACCGGGCGTCCGGGCCACCGCGGACGTAGTTGTCCTCCTCCAGTGCACGAGCAGAACCAACATCGTCGCCATGGAATTGATTTGTCTCTCTTGTGAGGAGCAATGGTGACGGCAATGAGGAATGGAATGGAGAGACCGCGTTAGTCAAACAAAAATTTGAAATCACAATTGGATTTGCAGTATACGAGTGTTTATATACACGTTAACATCGCCATGGCATCGTTCATAATTAGCATTGAAAGGTAACTAAGGGATTAATGATTGCCATGGATTCAATTGTGAACGTGATGTACAATATGGTTATAACGGGTATACCCGTTTAATCTACTAGTTCCATCGACCAAGAAGAATGGACGGCTGATGAAGGTGGAGCCTAGGCTCCATGGAGCCTTATGTATATATGTGCACTCCCCCATCGGTGCCCTCCTCCCCTGGTGTGGAGGAAGAAAGGTGGTGGCCTCTCTCTTCCTCCCCTCTCCACTGCGCCAGATCTGGCTCGAGCTTGGGGGCTGTGGCGGTTGTGGGAAGGTCGGCGGCGGCTAAGGCTGGCTGGCGGTGGCGGTGGCCTCCTTGCAAATGCGGCGGTCGGGTGGAGATCCTCCCCTGTCGACGCCCCTCCCTTGTTGGAGCTCGTGAGGCAGGGCTTTTCCCCTTCGTTTTTCTTCCTTTCCCTTCCAACTCTGATGGCTACCACGGCGGGCGACAATGGCCGGAGGTGGCTGCGAGCTGGTGGCCCCTCTCGACGGCAGCGCTTCGCGGTTCGGTGGCCGAGGTCTTTCCAAATCTGGATCAGGGCTGGCCGGCCAGGGAAGGTTTGAGACGGCTGGTGCTAGATGGAGGCGGCGGTCCAGTGGGGTTGGGGGGCTGGTGTTGGCTTCCATGCCCTCCGATAGAAGGCTGTGACGCCTCTCCTGCCCCTGTCTTCTCCCCCCTCTAGGCGGCGTTGTTGAGGGGTGAAGGGCGAGGTGCTGGCTTTCTTCCGACTGTCTACCTTTGCTCATGGCTCCGGCGGTGGTTGTTGGGATAT
Organism: Raddia distichophylla; assembly: GCA_005191435.1. Lineage (NCBI taxonomy): Eukaryota > Viridiplantae > Streptophyta > Magnoliopsida > Poales > Poaceae > Raddia > Raddia distichophylla. Next base: position 715,910 of record SPJY01021409.1, read on the forward strand.
ATTCCTTTGTTTCTTCTTCTATTCGACATTCCCTATTTTTGTGGTCTCGGTGGTGGTGCTGCGGTGGAGGGGACGCTGGGCAGAGGAGCTGCAGCCCTTCCTCCTGGCGGAGCCTTGAGGGGGGAGTCACGGTGGCTCTCCCTTCCCATGATGGGTGTCTCCTTTTTCAGCTCTTCGACTCTGGACGCAGCGCCCGGCCTTCCTCTCCACGTGCGGCAGCAACTTGGTGCGTGTTCCTCCTCTTCTTCGTTCGCACCTTTGCACACAGTGGTGGAGCTCAGTGTCGGTTTTCCCTTTTTCCTCTTCCCCTCCTCCTTGGCCTATCTTGGCGGAGACCGTCCGAGGGGGACCGCTCTGTGAGAGGCCAGTTACGCTGGCAGGAGGCTCGGATTTGGCGGTGTTGAATGGAGCGTTTGGAGTGGGTGTACTACCGTGGTGGCTTGGTGGGTCGTCGCCTGTCCTTTAGCGGCACGTTGACCCCTGTTTCTAGACTGGTCCCGTCCTCGCCCACCTTGCCCTCCTCTCCCTACGAGGTGCTCGGTGGTGTAGGTTGGCGTTTTTCGGGTTAATGGCAGAGCTCGGCTTGTGCCGCCTGGATAGTGCAGCATCTGGTCTCCTTCGCTTCCCAAAACTGGCCACCAGGCGTGGTGGCCTCTCTCCGGCGGCTTTGGCTGGGGACCCTTTCTCCTGCAACGTCCCCGTTCTCTGCCTCTTAACCCGGTCCCGTCCCCGTCATTTCGACCCTCCCTTTCTCCAAGGTTGGGAGGTGTGGTCAGCGTCCTCCGCGTCGGGTGGCGGCATTTGTTCACGTTATTCGGCACTGCATCTTCGGCCGACGACTCGGTTCTTCTTGTGTTATCGACCATCGGCGGTCTTTTCCTTGTGCGCTAGTAAGGTAGGTCTTGGGTGAAAGCCATACCATTTTGGGCTGGTGTTGGCGTCATCTTTGATGTTGCTCCCTCGTTGGAGGTACCACCTTTTGGACCTTCCCCTGCTCTGGGTGAGAACCCTTAACGGTTTTGCGACGGCGGTGGGCTCTCCCCGTCGTTATCTTGTTGGAGGTGTCGCGGTTGCCGCCTTGCGCTATGGGTTTCCGCTAGGTCTGCTTCTGCAGGAGTCGTTTGTCGCTGTGTGAGTGTTGGTGGTGTTACCCTTCTCCCTCTCCTGTATCTCTCTCTTGTTCGGTCTTTGGCCTAGGTGGCAGTGATGTGGCTGCATTCCCTTATTTCTCCTCTGTAGGTGGTGTTCCTAGGGGTGGCCAGGGGTTGTCTGGCTTTGGCCAGGGTTGCTGCGGAGCGTTGCGGTTGTATCCCGTGCTTGGAGTGGTCGTTTTATTTTATTTACTCTTGCTGATAAATGAAATAGGATGGCAGTTCTCTTGCCCCTCTTTCAAAAAGCCAGATCAGTGTGTTCCCAATTATTGGTCGATTGGGCCGTGGCCCTGTTGAATTTGTGAAGTGATACGCACGAGGCCTGGTTTTCTTACCGCAATTTGAGCTCCGTCTCCAAGGTCGATGGCCGACGTCGGCGAGGATGGCGCCGACGACCCCATGCCGACTAGCCACCCACGAGCACCGGTGATGCGCGTGAGGGCATGCTGCGACGCGCACTCCCACGGTACGATGCGTTGTAGCGTGGCGAAGCTGAGGGCAACTACGGTGGCTGCGAGAACCAAGTGTGGCACCCGGTAATCTAAAATTCCAAATTGGGTGAGGAATGGTGACGGATACAGGTCACTCCATCTTCCTCAGGCGACTACGGATGGAAGACTAGCCCACGCGGCGGGGGTGGCGCTTGACGCGGTCGAGCTGAGCCTTCCGCGCTGCCGGGACCAATTGGGGAAGAAGCGAAGCGGTGAGAAACCATCTCCTCCTTGATGAGTGATTTGACAATACGCCCATTCAAATTCAATCTCACATTTTTTTTTATTCTTTATCCCTTTTATGCTCTCCCCCTTGACACATGCTCTCCCCCTTAACACATGCACTTAAAGTAAACCAAATGCAATAACTCACATATGCACACATGCACACGCACTCTCTCACACATGAACTCATGCACTTTATGCAACTCTAACTCTCCCCCTTTGGCAAAACACACGTCAAGGACAAACAAATATGAACTATGCAAAAATGTCATGAAATGCACATCTACCAAACAGTACCGATTATCCAAGATGAATACAAATAGAATAGCAAAGCAATTTCACACTCCAATAATTCATGAATTACCCCATAGTCAAGTATCAACTACTAGTTGTTGAGTAAAGAGTTTATAAGAAAACAATAAGCTCATAGACATGTAAATACAGACAAGTAGGCAATAGATATATAATATATAGAAAATGTGCCCATGTGAGAAAGATACTGGTTTTGAGCGAAAAAGATATACCAGACTCACAGTTATCTGTCCATGATTTTTCTTATATAACATCTCCTTTTTTATCTCAATTTTCATAATGGATATCACTTTTTTTCACCTATGTGGCAAGTTTGAACTTGCTTCTTTTAATTGCAGGTATGACAAGGTTGACCTTATTTCTTTTACTAATTCGTAAGCAACAACACATAATCAAGCTCACATTTTTAATTTTGCCCTGCATGTTTCTTTTTCAAGGGCTCATTATGATCATCTGGCTTAATAAAAAATGCTCAAAAACAGTACACAGTCTCACATCAGCAATTTGAAGTTTTAAAAAATTAACCTTCATGTCATATTTACCCAATCCACTTGACTATTATAAACTCATAAACAATTCACTCTCCAACAGTGAGAAATCAACTTAACTAAATTGGCATTATCAAATAAATATTGTTATGTGAAAGTTCAATGCCATAAATATAAGTATTCAACAAGTATAATAAGCAAGGCTTGTACTATATGATATGCAACATGATATGTACAATGCAAAAACTAAAAACACAAACTCTAAGGTGCAAGAAGATGTTTAGGAACCCAAATTTGAAAAGATTTTTTATTGTTCTTCAAAGAATTTGTGGGAGCCCAAGCATTGTTCGGGGAAATAGAACTTACCATTGAACTTACCTTTCCACCGTATTGTTGTGGCCTTCTATAATCATAATCAAATCTATGATTTGGAGAAGTAAAACAATTTCGTGCATAATGAACAAATTTACCACAATTATAGCATCTCATATTGTGGAAAGTATCCTAATATTTTAGACCCAAATTAGCATAGCAATTTAATTTCATGTATCCAAATTTAGCACAGTTAAAACATCTCACATGTTTCTTTTCATTATTTTCAACAAAACTCAAATTGGGGGTTTTCTTTACAAATGAGGTTGAGGAGGCATGACCATTATTAATAGATGTTTGAGAACAATTAGTCTTTTTATATCCTACACCTTCCTTCATAAAAGAGCATTTAGAAGTATCTAAAATCATGTTTAAATTTTTTTCACCATTTGTCATTTTTTTCTAGAGTTGCTTTCAAGTAGCCATTTTGTAGAGCAAGATCAAGGCAACGATTGCAAATAAGACCATGATGACGTTTTTCAAGTTCAATTAATTTCTTTCTAATACCAAAAGATCCTCACATCCAAATTATTTTGACAAAACATTAACTTGTGTTTTCAAAGTTGAAGAATCATTTTTCTCTAATGACTTTTTCAAAGAAACCATCTCCTTTTCTAAAACAATGTAATTTTCACTAGAGGAACTACTAGATTTCAACGAAGCATATTCACTCTTATAAAATTCACAAGTATCACATATAGCATTCTGAAGATCAATAATTTTCCTTTTCAATTTTACACATGAATCATAATTTTCAGTCCTTTTATTAGACAACAACCGAAGTTTTCGTTTTCTAGTTTCAACTCTTTACACTTTTTCATCAGTTTATTGCGAATTTTTTCTTATAATTTAAAAGCTTCACAAGTTTCAAAATCGCTTATCTCATCCAAGTCTTCATCTTCATTATCTTCATCATCAAATAATCCAAAGCACGCATCCCTTGCAACAAGATAAATGTCAGCTATCTCATCATCCTCGCCAAGTGTAGCTAAGGGATCATTGTCGTCCTCGTCAACATCTAAAAGATCAAGTCCCTCCTCCATGTTTAAGAATGCTTTCTGAAGTGTCTTCTTTATCTTGGAACCTGAAATTTTTTTCTTTCGAACAGGACTAGAATTTTTGTTAGCGTTAACGAGCTTGGGACAATCACCCTTGTATTGACCAAATTCTTTGCAATTAACGCACTTTACAAGATTTTTTTATTTTTGCCAAACTTAGTTTTCATGACGGTTTAAATTTTTTTTTCAAAAGACTAGCAAGTTCATCAAAATCCATATCATCAATATTAGTAATTGTCATTGCTCCTAATCGTTAGACTAACTTAGAGCAAACTAGCTCTGACACCAATTATAGGATTGTATGCGCTAAATACCTCTAATTAGCGGAAGCAATCAACGAAAGTAGATACTCATGCAAGATTAGAAAAACATTATCAGAGAAGCACATGTTTGATAATGCAGTTCGGCACCTGTCTACATCTACGGGGCAATGATTCCGGGCGCTCCTTCCTAATCAAATTTTTTTATAAAGAAATACAGATCTGCTCTGATATGAGTTACCTTGCTACTAATCACGACCCTCTCGGGTCCCTTAAATTGTGGAAAAATCGCGAAACCGTCTCGGGCTCAAACTCTTCTTACGGGCTCTGGCGTGCCTCCCCTCCTGGACCGGCCCGCTGCTACCTCCAGTCTGCACCCGCTGGGCCTCACGCCGCCTCTGGGCCGCCTGCCCCGCACTGCGCATGCAGCCCGCATGGCACAGCACGTCACAGTGCACAAGTGCACATGCAGCATTGCAGCTTACACTGCACACACGCAAGCCCCATGCATGCACTGTGCACTTTTTTCCTTTTTCTTTTCTTTCCTTATTTCTTTTCTCCTTTCTTCTTTCCTACTAAATCAATCATATATATATCCAAATCTCACCAAAAATCATTAGTTCAAGATTAATCCAATAAATCATAATCATCCTCAAATATTCATCCAAAAATATTATTTTCCTTTCAAAGATATTTCAATAATTCCAAAAATCCTCACAAAAATATGTAAATAAATTGGAAAATCATCTCATCATCCAATATTTTAAAATATTCACTCAACAGAAACTGAGGCTATTTTTTTTTGGGAATTGCTTCCTATCAGTCCTGAAAATTGATGAAATCTCACTCGATATATTTACACTAGTAAATAACCAGATTTATGTATGTAAAAAGTGTATAATTTAATTATAAAAATTTTATGTACAGTACATATTTTCAGGTTTACAGGTAACCTTCTGTGTACTTTTTTTTTCGTTTGATGAACTTGCAACAGCTAAAAAAAATCTAATTAATTATTGTAACATCAAACTATATGTAGTTATTGACTAATGTAAAAGACAACCAGAATTCTTCCTGAGTCACACTTTTTTTTTTTTCATTCTTCTCACAATCGACAAGAGGTGACCAAGGCAGGATCTGAAGCACTTGCCAAATGTATTCTACCCAAATGTAGTCTACCGAGTGATCCTGTGAACCTCTGAATAAATGTTTGCTATGATGGTAAAAATGGATGGGTCTTAAGAGTTATTCTAACATGATCCTTTGTTTTATGTTGGAAACATTCCCAGGCAGTTACCATCGGGGTGAACGGGTGGAGCAATGCTGGGCATGCCGTGAATCATCTATACGATATGCTCTACATGATGGGCCGGGACGACATTCCGGTCGGTGTTGGTGGTGATGGTGGGATATCAGATTCTGGCACCATATATCCCAATGTTGGTGGTTATTTACCGCTGATAGATCAGGTACAAGTTTTCACATAACTACCTTTCATTGTTATAATGTTACATGTGGGAGAGCTACCTTTTGAGTAGAATTGCTCAATAAAGTGGTTTTAGATAATTTTTCCAGGCGATTCTCTTTTTTAGAATGTAGATACTAATATGAAGGTTAAAATTTAGGGCATGACAACGGTCGGGGAATGCCGGTATAGGCAAGCTATTCCTCTAGAAGGTGGTGGACGGTTGGACATAGACACGAATTTTGGAATCAGAAGGGGTTTCCTTCCACAGGTATACATCTGTGTGTGTTTCCCTGTGTAGAAGTGGTTCATTTGGATATCCAAATAATTTCCACATGTCTCTCAAAAAGAACAAAACTGCATATGTAGCTAGATTACTCTAAATTAAATTAGTCAATTGCCTGTCACTGCATCATGTGGCAGTCTTGTATCATTTCTTAAAGAACTGGAACTACAAATGCTAAAAATAAGATGCAGCTATCCCTTGATCTAAATTCCCACAGCCATACAGAATATTTGGTACATAATACATTTTGGTCATTTTTAACTTTCGTTAACTTGTTGGCTGCAGCTATCAATATGAATTCTTTATCTTTACAGTTTGTACGAGCTTATTTTTTTCCTAGAGTAGGAAGTTCCATCCAATTAGTGGATCAGTTTTTAATTTTTTTTTGACATACTGTAAAGAGTAATTATATTAGGCGTGGACTTGGGGACGGACGTCCGATGCATGCGCGTCGGACGCTGCCCTGGCCCAGCCCAACGCATCGTGCAAAGCAACTGCTCGTGAAAAAAACTCATCGCATCGGCAATGCACTGCGCTGCATGCAGTGACATCAGCGAAAAGATTCTTTTCGGTTTTCTCTTTCAACGGCCATAGATTTTGACTGGTTGCTCCAATGCACGAACCGTTTGCACCGCTGCGTTCCTCGCATTTGTACGAACAAAACAAGACCAAAATTGCTATAAAAAAGTTACTGAAACAATTTGTTATCCTAATGAAACAATTAGTTTAGCCTGTTGAAATAATATGGCTAGTCTACTGAAACAATTACTGTTGCCTAGTGGACGTATAACCAAGTGAAACAGTTGGTTTAGCCTATTGGAACAATATATATAGTATGCTAAAACAATTGGTTTAGCCTATTGGAACAATATGTATAGATGACCAAATGGGCGGCCCGGCACGGCCCGACTAGGCACGGGCCCGTTTAGGCACGGCTGATAAACGGGTCGTGCCGTGCCGACCCACGGGCCGAGGCCAAGGCCCAGGCACAGCACGATGGGCTGCAAAACCGTGCCAGGCCGGCCCGAGGCACGATGGGCTAGATGGGCTAGATGGGCCGACATGGCCCATTTAACAAATGGCCAAAAAATATCCTCAAAATAGGTAAAAATGAGGCCACCAGGCTTTGAACCTTAGATCTAAGGCTTGTTTTCACCTCTGATAACCAGTAGGACCCTTGTTCATTTATGTATATTCCATTATAGTTTGCTATAATATACATAATATTAAATGAAAATAAAACAAAAACTAATCGTGCCGTGTCCGTGCCGGTCCACGGGCCTAGCCTTCGGCCCAAGCACGGCCCGGCCGATCGTGCCGTGCTTCGGGCCAGGCCAAAATGCCGTGCCTCGTGCCAGCCCATTTAGCCCGGCCCATTTGGCCATCTATAACAATATGTCTAGCCTGCTGAAACAACTAGTTTAGGCTAATTGAAACAATTTGTCTAGCCTGATGAGCAATTTGTACAGTCTATTGGAACAATATTTCTAGCATGTTGAAACAATTAGTTTAGCTTGTTGGAACAATCTACCTAGCCCGTTGAAACAATTTGTATAGCCTATTGGAACAATATTTTTGACCTGTTGAAACAATTAGTTAGCATGCTGGAACGATATGTCTATCCAAAGTGTAACAATTAGTTTTTTCTATTGGAACAATATGTCTAGCCTGCTGAAACTAGTTTAGCCTGTTGAAAACAATTTGTATAGACTGTTGAAACAATTTGGCTAATAAAAATAATTTAAAAATAAAAAAAGTATTTAAAATGGGTTAATTAGGATTTTAGATAATTATGAAATTTGTTCCATGCATTTTTTTTTAGCAAAACGGGCAGGAGAACTGCCATGTATTGATCAAATATAGGAGAATAAAGAGGTGGGGGGAGACATCGGCCCCTCCCCCCATGGGCCGCAGGCTACAAAATTAACTAATTACAAAACGGGCTCCTGCGGCCACCCAAAGCCGCAGCTCCTCGATCAAAAAAAGAAAAAAGGCCTGAGCTGTTCTATCGACCTGACGGAAAATGCGGTTGTTCCGCTCAAGCCAAAGATGCCACACTGTTGCGAAGACTACGGAGCGGACTCCGCACTGTGCGGTGCTAGGAAGATTGTCGTGGAGCCACCAATCAGCTACCGAGCTGCGATTCGACCATGTGGCAGGGCTTAGTTGCTGGAGGTTTAACCTGCCGGCGAGCCGGGACCAGACGGAAAAGCTAAATTCGCACTGAAGCAGCAGGTGGTCTGGGGTTTCTAGGTTGCGCCTGCAGAGGGGGCAGAAGTAGTCGTTGGGGAGGCCCCGACGCAGCAGGGCGTCTGCGGTCATGACTCGAAAGTGCAAGAGCTGCCAAAAGAAGAACTTGCATTTTGAAGGGGCCCATGGCTTCCAGACCTTCTGCAGGGCTGGCTTGGTGATGCGGCCCTCAAATTGTAACAAATAGGCGGACTTGATGGAGAAGGTCCCATTATTTGAGAAACGACAAAGAAACTGGTCGGGCACGTCGGGCTTGAGCTGGATTGCCGCTAGCTGGCTAATCAGGGTGATCAACTCTTGGATCATCTGGAGAGTGAGGTGCCCTGCGAGATCAGAGATCCATGTGTTGTTTGAAAGTGCGTCGCGAACCGTTTTTGGATCCCATGCTCTTTGAATCCACTATTGCATAGTAGCAGTTTTTCCCAAGTATCATAGCCATAATCACAACTCATTCATCTATTTAGTTGATCTTCTAGTCTCCATAACAAATTCTTCAGAGGATTTTTAAAGGGAAAATTTTGTTTATGACACTAGAAAGTTGTGCAATATCACATTGCCACCATATAATTGGACTTCTCGAATTTGCCACTATTGTGCAATGTTTCATCTTGTTTTTACCACTACCGTCAGTTTGGGCCCATTTGACCTGTAGTTTGACCATGAAATGACCCTTTTTGCCCTTGGTTCAACCGTTAAGAAATAAATTAGAAAAGTGTAGAGAGCTCAAATAAATATGAGAAAAATTTCTAAAATTTTATAAAAACAAGATAAATCTAATTATGAATAAAATCAAAGTTTTCAGTATTTTTTTAAAACCTATTAAGAGATTTATTTTATGTTAAATAAATAAATTACTGAAAACCTTTTGAATTTATCACGTACTTAGATTCTTATCATTTTTAAGAATTGTTGGAATAATTTTTCATTTTTTTGAGCTCAATATAATTTTCCATATTTATTTTTAACAGTCAAACTTGGGGTAAACGGGTCATTTTACCTAGGCCGTTAGCCCAAAACTGATGGAAATGGAAAAAAAACAAAATGAAACATTGCATAGTAGTGGCAAATTCAAGAAGTCTGATTATAAGGTGGCAAATGATATTTTAAAATTTCCCCTTTTAAAATTTTGTGTATTTTAGTAATTTTCTTAAGCAAGTCCAGTAGATCTTTAAAGCTTCCTCTAAATCAAATTTTGGGGATATGCTTCCAAGATGTCCCCTATCCCATCCACTAAAATTAGTGAGGGGGTTTTGATCCCCAATATTTAGGAATCCCCTATCACATCCTCCAAACTAGTTTCTCTCACTTCCGGATGGGTACGCTCTCCATTTAGTGATAAAAGTTTAGGGGATGTATTGGAACAAAATTTAATGGGGAAATCCCCTATAGGCACATGAGGGATCCCTCAAATTTGGCTTTAGGGCATGTCTAATGGGACCTAACTTAGACTAGCCTAATATTGTAGCAAATAAAATAGAAGAGAGGCAAATGTAGATGAATAGTGAAAAAGGTGTGAATAGTGGCTGAATAGTGCTTGGGCCAGCCCAACTTAGGCACCATTAGAGATGGGGGATGGAATTTAGAGGAGCAATTGGCCTTAGCTCCATGTTGACATACTTGTTAGCTTGGTTACTTCCCTTCTATGATTTAAGTTGCCTTCACACTCTTATTAGACTGTAATGTTGCTATAGAAGGTTTGATTTCTATGGGATTGGGAACTATGCTTGTTTTGTTAAAAGGCATTTGATGGATATCATTCTTGCATATGAGCATGATCAACATACTTGATACAATAACTCAATAATTCCTTAATCTTTGTGTATTTTCATAGTGCTGCCACTTCAATTAGCAGATCAGAAAATAAGCTAATGTATTGCCACTACAGGTGTTCCATTCTGGCATTCCAATCACCCTTGTCCCTCTTGATGCAACTAATACAAATCCAATCAATGAAGATTTTTTTAATGCATTCCAACAGCATCAAAATACGTACGAGGCAGAATACTGTTTCAAATCATTGAAAATGGCTCGAGACACATGGTTCGATGATCATTTCTATACAGTACGTTTATACTATTATATTCTTTACTCTTCTAAAGAGTTCATTTATTACAATATGGGAACTGTTTGCCATTTCTCTAATATTTCCTTTTTCTTCTTTTGGCATAATGCAGAGCTTTTTTATGTGGGATTCCTTTACTTCTGCTGTAGCCATTTCCAGCATGCGCAATGACAAGAACCGCCAACATGGAAATGATTTTGCCGAGCTCGAATATATGAACATTACAGTTATAACCTCTAACAGACCATATGGTGTACATGATGGCTCAAACCCATTATTTGATGGTCATGCAATCCCCAAGTTTGGTCTTAAGAAGGGTGGAGTTCATAGTGGTCATGTTCAAACTGGCATTAGAGATAGCTTCTGCCTTGTCAAGGGAAGTAAAAAAGGAAAATGTGAGGTATGGCATGGCCAAATTGATCTTGTATGGTACAGTTGCCCGATTTTATTATACAAGAATTATGATTTATATTAATTAATTTATCTTGTGCGTAAATGCATTACTTTTTTTTTAATTTTGCATAGAAAAACAGCAAAAAAATGTTTATTGAAATCCAAGTTGTGATTTGAATACATATAAATTTAGTGAAGAAATATATTACGAGGAGGTGCAAATGTTGCTGTACAGTTTGAACAGTGAGTTGCCCCATGTTAACTGGTTGCATTTGTTCTTAGGATGGTTACACCAAGGAAGCATCTGGTCCAGAAGCAGTCCGCATTCGCGTGGCCACAAAGGCTAAGTTGAACATGGATAAAAATAGCACCCTGAACAGGGAATTTTTCAAGAGCTTCCTAGAGGTAATTCCCTTGGCACGTGATCTTGCACACCATAAAATTTGCAGCTCACAAGGTTAGACACAGATGCTTAGCGATTGTATTTATTTTGTCTGTCCTGTGCAAAGCCAATCTTGTTTTCAGGGAAAAGAATGCAATCATTTTATAAGCTTCTAATTGATTTTATTCATGTGTAACAACATGCAAGTTGCATACCATTTTTCTACTTACATGTATACATCAATAATTATTAATCCTTGGCAGAGTTTTTGAAGTTCTCACTTTGAGTTGGTTTTATTGTGTAAACCAACACTTGACACTTTAAGATAACTACTACAAGTTCGTTAATTGTTCTTATATTGCTTCTGCAGTGAGCTAGTGACTATTTAATACTCCCTCCGTATCAAAATATAGGGCGTATAAAAGTTTTCATCAAGACCAAGAAATGGTGTTTAAGAGAGTAAATCATCTTTAATTATCTCGTTACTCGAAGCATGCATCTTCTTCCATGCACTTAATTAATAGCTTTAATAGCTAAAGCTAATAAAAGCATGCACTTTATAGTGTGAATAACTTAACTATGAGTTAATTGCTCGTCTTTTTCAAGAAAATAATGGGAAGATGCCTTATATTAGGGACAACTCAAAAAAACTTATGCGCCCTATATATTGGGACAGAGGGAGTATCAGTTTATCAGCAGATACATTGCTATGAGTCACTACGTCCTCATGCTTCAGCATAATACTGAAAATTTCTTTTATTCTCAACATTTTTTTAAAAAATATTATTGAACTTTAGATCCCATAAACAATAGTCCATTAATTATGGAATCTTATTTTTCATGATGCGCATGCTCATCAAAGACGACTTCCGCCTGTGGGAGTCGGCTGAGGCCAATTTTGGTAATGTATAATTGCTACGTGTAGTTCGGTCCTTGTTGGCCTTCGTGGACAAGGGTTGTATATCTCCCATACTCTCTTCTCCCTTAATTTTTCTAGACTGCAGTTCTCCTGTCTTTCTCAAAAAAAAAAAAAAAAGTTTAGGCTGGGTGCCTAAACATTCATTAATAGAAGAAGAGAGTTCAACCAGAGCCCAACCTAGGCAATGCAGCAACAAGGAAGGAAAAGAATACGACAATTGTCAAAAATGCAACCAACCAGCTACAACAGAGGTCTCCTGTCCGCCACTAATTTCTCGACCTAGAGAGATTCACATACGGGATATCGTCGCTAACTAGATGAGCTACCACAAGCGGCGTCCGGGCAGCTTGGCTGAAGATCCTGCTATTACGTTCCTTCCAAAGGTTCCACGAGGTATAGATGATGATACCATCGGCTTCCTCCTGCAGATTCCCATTACCTGACTGGTTGTCCCACCAACATCCAACAGAAGTGTCGCTCAGGACCGGGAGCGAGATGTATGGGAGGGCATGCTGCCAAGATTACCACACCTGCCTAGCAATACTGCAACGCAGCATAAGACGGCATGTTGTTTCATTCACCTAGGCACGGAGGGTGCAGATCAGTGTGTGTGGCCAGCCCCTCACCGCCAAACGGTCCGCGGTCAGTACACGTTTTTGGATAGCAATCCAACTGAAGAACTTGCACTTGTGCTCCGCTTTGGCTTTCCATAAGCGTGAGTAGTGATCTGGGAACGTGCTGTGGAACTGCGCACTCTAGGCCGATTTGGCAGAATAGACATGGTGGAGGACATGCTCCAAACAGTAACGTCCTGGACTGAATCGATCAGAACCATCTGCTGCACGATCCTTGTTAGCCCTGTCACGTTAGCCCTGTCACAAGGGAGCTTCGATCCCTTCCAAGGTCTGAAACGCTCGGCAAGGCTACACCAAAGCTAGCGAAGGCGGAGTGCCTGACCAAGGGCATTGATATACTTAACCCCTGAACCACCGAGGCTCTTCGACCTTGTAACTTTATGCCATTTGACCAGACAATGCCCTCCATTGCAATCCTGTTTACCCTTCCAGAGGTAACTGCACCTCAGCTTATCTACCTTTTTTGTTGCCCATTTGTCTAGCTTGAATATCGTGAGATGATAGATAAGCTTGGAAGAGAGGTCTGAATTTATAAGATGTATGGAGCTTCGTGTGCCAACTGCCAACTAATCATCCAAAAATCAACCTGTTTGTCCAGAGCTTAGATTGTTAAAGAACTCAGCATTCATCAAATCTAGGCTCCTTTGGGTCTGCGATGTGGACTTGGAGTAGATCACTTTTTTAAAAAAAAACTGTGTTAGCCTGTCCTCGAACTCAGGGCCACTTGGTTTGGATACTAAATTGAGTTTCATGCACCAACCAGTTCACCTAAAAGCTTAGATTGATAAGGAATGTGAGCACCATGGTGATGTACTTCAACAAGGTGTGTTGTGGGTAGTCGATACCCTGTATGATGCTCTCACATGTATATTTCAATATAAAACAAAAGGCACCTCCGAACATTTATCAGCATTCACTTATGTCATAATAGCCTAAACTGAGTAATAACTAATTTGTGGTCTGCAGGTCCTAAATCTACATGAGAATTCTGGCCGTTTTGACATGATGACACAATTTCCATTTTACAGAGAGGTCCTTTACAAGTCAGACTTAGAAAACAAAAGTAGGGGGAAACCGGTCATTTTTGACATGGACATGAGCCCTGGAGATTTCGTTTCCCTTATATACCTATTGAAGGCACCCCTTGAAGTAATAGATTTGAAGGTAACGAAATGGTACAACAATTTGTTTGATCTCCTGTACAATGAAAAGTTTGGGCTTCTGCTTCTGTATTCTCTCTCTCTCTCTCTCTCTCTCTCTCGTATGTGTGTGTGACAATAATTTTACTATAATGGTTGTAGGGTATTTTGGTTAGTTGCAATGGTTGGGCCAATGCTGCAAGCATTGATATTGTTTATGACATTCTACATATGATGAGCCGTGATGACATTCCTGTTGGTCGTGGTAATACCACTGCATTAGGCACTCCAACCCTTGGTTGCAAGTATGTTAGTGCTATTCCCAACGGCAGTGGCGGACTTCTTGACTCTGACACTCTGTATGGACTAGCTCGGTCATTGCCAAGAAGTCCCAGAAGGCATCCTTCCTCTAAATGAGCAACATATGATTAATGCATGTGACCTGTATATTTACAACTTTGTGGTGTCGATAATTAGGTATACCGCTGAAAATTCAGTAGAACATGGTGCTCCTAGAAATACTGATCATCCAGAACTTCGGCAACCATTGGCTTTTGAAATTTGGCAGTCTATTAAAGAGCAACTTTATCCAAGTGAGAAGATCATTATCCTTACAAATGGACCTTTTACAAATTTGGCCAACATCATGCTCTTAGACAGGAACGCAAGTTCTGTAATAAAGGTAAGTTGCTTGCCATCTCTTGATTCGATGATGTACTGCCTTTTTACCTATGATCACTTCACATTTAATCACAAAATTCTCCTCTATGCAGAGTGTATATGTCGTTGGAGGCCATATCAGAGATGAACATGATTCAAAGGGAAATGTGTTCACTGTTCCATCAAATAGATATGCAGAGCTCAATATGTATCTTGATCCCCTTGCTGCAAAAACAGTTCTAGAGTCCAATCTAGATATCACACTGATTCCTCTTAGTTCTCAAAATAAAGCTGCTTCCTTTCAGGATATCCTTAAAGCTCTGAAGCATGCTGAACATACGCCAGAATCAATATTTGTTCTCCACTTGTTGTCGTTGCTGCATGACCTTCAACAGAAGCACCATTTGTATCACCATATGGTAAATGCCTGTAGTTTCTTACATCAACCTTTTTCCTCATCATGGTACAAATGACTTTAAGGACTCATTAATGACATCATAGTACCATATGGTGATGCCATTCGAACTGCGCTGCCTTTAAGACCCCCTAGAGTGTCCAACCAAACACTGATGGTTCATATGAAAGCAAGAGAAGCTATCATTCCTCATCACGAACTTGAGTTGTGGAGTACTTTCTGCTTAGATGCATCTTGATTTATGTCCGTCCAATTTTCAGTTGAATTGTTAAGGATTCCCGAGGTCCATGCTTATACTGTTCGAACCAATGGCTGCCGATGGCCGGATGCAGTAGCCACAACATGACAACACCACAACTATTACATCTTAAACTACTTTACTATAGTTTTGTACTAGGATTAGTACTTAATTGTGTTTTTCTGGGTATTATCATAATCACAGGGTATATTTCTGGGAGAACTTCTTGGCGCTGTATATTTGGTGGAAGGATCTAATATGAAAGAGTCATTACAACTAAAGCCAATAAGCATTGTTGCCAACAATACAACCAGCACGGATGGTCATGTTGTAGTAGACAAGCATAGCCCAAAGGTGGTAAAGATATTAGAAGATTTCAATAGTGAAGAATATTACAATCGAGTTGGAAATTCTCTGCGCAGTAAGGAGCGTTCTGCCATCATTAGTAGTTTTGCAGAACAGAAGGCAATATGGAGCAAACAACCAGAGAACTTGGGGGTATGAAGGTAAGGGCTGCTTTTTTATACTTAAACTGATGTTGAAAAACAGCTTCCCTTACAAGATTAGACACCTTAGCTTATCTAAGTAGTACACCAACTTTTCCTCCCTTTTTAAATTATTAAAAAATCCACAAAGTTTGGACATTTATGTAAACTACAGTGGTCCAATATATTTGTATTCATGATGGATCTCATTTATTCTGACACTTGTAATCAGCTATTAATTACCCTTTTCTTCAGTGACTATAATGTGTATAGCAGTACTGCAGTAGTATTATGTTAGGCTACCTGGGTGGAGAAAACATGGTTGGTCTACAGTAGCCATTAATCTGCTGCTACGTTTGATTATTTATTATGACGAAGCTTCAAAGTTCTGGACCGAGGTATGATTGATCTGTGGAAATTCTCAATGGTTCCAAAAAAAAAGTGACATGTCAAGATCATGGGGGCGGCATAAACGCTGGACTCTTGGCCACTCAGCCCAAGCAGAACAGAGACGTTGAACTTTAGTTATTGGAACAGTAAGTTTTTTGACTCACTCTGGTGCGCTTTACAGTGTTTATCTTTCCTCACATGTTCTCATGCTCGGAGGAAAGAAAAGAAATCCGGTAGGGTTATCGCTTGTCGAAGTTCTGAGCAACTGTTATCGGAGAAGTGCCTCCGAGTCAACCGCTGCGACAAAAAATGGCAGGCAATGTAGAAGATCATGGAAGGTATCAGTTATTCAGCTTGCTATTGTCATAAGGTTCAGCCTATGCAATGCTTCATGGGCAGACACAATGGAGATGTTAACTGTTTCGAGTGGATTGCTTCCACCGATCGAACACTGAAGACCGATAAATTTAGGAAGATAAAAGTGAAATGGTCGAGTAGTTTGATGGATTTACTACACGATAGAATATGGATCGATCATACATGGTGACCGGCAGATAAGTCAATGTTCTAAAGGATGTAATAGTTGCAGCACGTATGGGATATGAGCTCAAATGGGTTATATGTACATGTACAATTGAGAGGATAAAATTTAGAAAGACCCAATTATATTTTCTACTTTAATACCCTCCTCAAACTCATGATGCATCAATGACATCGAGTTTAGAAGCACAACAAAATGCTGCACAGCAAGAAGTGTCTTAGTGAAAAAGTCAGCAATCTGTCGATTCAAAAAGCACATGGCTAATAGTTACCACTGATAGAACGTAAAAGGAATTAACACCAATGTGTTTGGTGAACCCATACTCTATCAGATCACGAGTAACGTTAATAGTGCTGGTGTTGTTTGAGTAGATGGTTGTAGGAGCAAACGGTGGAACACTGGGATCTAGTAAAACACATGGATCACATTTTTTTTTCTCTTTTTTGTCTCGTCGTACTCGAAGGTACGATTGTATACGTTGGCGTGGTTACTAATCCACGTGAATCCCATTAATTTCCACGCCACGCAACCAACAAACCTCCGGGTCGAAGTCAACGATAAATGCGACTGTCTTTCTATTGGGCTACACGTGGGCGCAGCCTGCCAGCCTCTGCCTTTTTGCCCCCGTCTTGTCCCGGCCATAATCCGACGACGCGACGCGAGTCGGGTCGTTTTCGGCGCGTCCATCGTTCCCGCGGCTCCAAGGACGGGATGGGGTGGAGTAGTGGACTGCCGAGCCACGGCGGACCACGCAGACGCGAGGAGGCGCGCCACCACGCACGGCGGCGGTTGGAGAAACGACGACGACGCGCACAGCGCGGGCGCGCCAGGCATGGTCCCGGATCCCGGGCGGCCACACGAGAACCCGACGCGATTCACGCGATCCACCCATCCGCCCACCGCGTTGATGCAGCCGCGAAAGGGACTCGCGTGTCGTTGTGCCGCGCGTGCCACCGGAACCACCGCGCAGATCGAAGGAGCGAGCTATGTACTGAGGAAGGGTGTTTTCCGTGATCCGCAGTGCTGCTGTCTCCTGGTGGAAGCGGCTGTCTTGTGGTGGAAGAATGAGTTCCTCTATCGTAAAAAAACAAAGTGAAAAGGGTTAGAAGGGCAAAGGCTCTATCTGTTCTGGGAAAATTTAGCTATATGACACTTAATTTGGCTTGACTTAGTAAAAATGACACCCAATTCGTTGCGCTTTCGTTCAGTGACATCCGGAGCACGAATTGTTTCGGTAGATGACACCCTTATACTTTTAATTGCTTTTTTCTTTATTCCTTCCATTTAAGCACAGTGAAGTACCTATTTTGCCCTCGAGCCACCTAAACCTAGTGCCCTGTCTGCAATTTTGCACGTTTTCTGCCACATATATGTGCTCCTGCGCAGATTAGTGCTCACTAATCTGCGCTTACTCATGCCAATGGCGAGAGACCGAGAACCTCCCTTCACTTGCACTCCACTCCAGCCTCGGCGGCTCACCGCGGGATGCTCTTCCGCCGGCTCGCGCTCTCCCGGAGGCCGGCACCGCCCGGCATCGACGGCTCGTCGCCCTTCTCCTCCATCGCCGAGCCAGGGCCGCCGCGCTTCGGCAGCCTCCTCCTCTTCTTTGCTCCGTTCTCGGCCGAGCTCTTGGGGCCCTTGCCTGTCGCCATGGCGGCATTCGTGCCGTTGCCGCAGCCGTCGTCCTCAGCCTTGGCGATGTCGTCGTCTTCCTCGTCGATGCCATCATCCCTGAGGAGCTTCTGTGGCCTGCCCCTTTAATCTGCGCAAAAGCGCATTTATGTGGCAGAAGACGTGCAAAATTGCGGACAAGGCACTAGGTTTAGGTGGCCCGATAGCAAAATAGGTACTTCACTGTGCTTAAATGGGAGGAATAAAGAAAAAAGCAATTAAAAGTATAAGGGTGTCATCTAGCGAAGCAATTCGTGCTCCGGGTGTCACTGGACGAAAGCGCAACGAATTGGGTATCATTTTTACCAAGTCAAGCCAATTGAGTGTCATGTAGCTAAATTTCTCGTCTGTCCTCCTAGTATTTTATGGTGGACGCAATTTCTCTAGCCGAGACAACTGTCCTCGTGCGCATCCCTCGGGCCCAGCCATCTGTGAGGCGTAGACGAGACACAGTCGTCTGGATTTTAGCAAAGTCGCCTGATATAAAATGTACACATGTTAAACGTCTCCAACAATACCCTTTACAGGTACTCATATTTAAATTTACAGGCTTTTTTAAGAAAAGCCACTTCAACAAGAAATTATACGTAAAAACTCAAAATAGGATAAAACCATGAGTAAAGTGTCCATATTTAGATAATCTCATCCTAGACATCAAATAGATATGTATTAAATATAGACTCAAGTTTAGGGTTTACTGTTGGAGCCAAGGTGTATTTGTAGAGCAAAAAAAAAGTTTTAGGAGTCCCTATATTCAAGAGGGCTCAAATTTTAGAGCTTGTTATTAGAGATGCTCAGGGTATCATAATGCTTTAACAGACTTGTTATTGTAAACATATTTCCTCTACCTTAAAGCAAAATGTCTCAGCAATACAAAGTTGTTGTCTTATGACAATGAATGATGATGACCTACATGTCAAGGGCATAAAGACATTTTGCCTTGGTATATGATGCATTTTTTTTTGGAAAAGAGGCGAGAGAACCGTCAATTTCAATAAGAACGAGTAAAAAATAGAAGAAAAAATGCGCAAAAGCATGGGGTACAACCAAATCTGCAAGGTGAACAAGCATCCCCACAATACCACAACACACAGAGACCTACAATCGCCGATCGCTGCCGGCCACACCAACCACCGGCATCGCTATCGGCCACCTATGGGCAAGCCATTCTCGCTGAGGGAGGCGAACAACAAGTCAAGCACATGCCACGCACGGAGAAAGAGGCGTTACCGCCGCAGAGAAGAGGGATGATGACGAGAACTGTGCATGACTCGCGACTAGGATACCACCGCTGCCACAGGCAAACCAGAAAAGGATGGGCATCGTCACTGCAAGAGAAAGGCCACAACAACGCTTCCACTGCTGCACGCACCATTCCGGCCTCTGCCGCTATTAACACCCAAGCGGAAGATGGGTCTCGCCGCCTTAAAAGAGGGGGATGACGGGGCCGCTTCAACTAGTGCTTTCCCTGGTCCCATCAAGACGGTTTTGGGGAAGGCATACCCACGATGATGCCTCCGAGGAGCGGACAGGGCTTTTCACCCCAGTGGTCTTCATGATGAACCCTCTAAGGAGGGCCGTGGCGCCTAGGGGTGTCGCCATCGTCAACCATCGTTAGACGAGCAGGCTTTTGCTAAGAGAAATAAATCCTAAAGAGCCAACCTCCCAGTGCCACCGCCAGCCACACACCTAAGAATTGTCCAAGCTGTGCCGCTTGATTCGGGCACATCGCCACCAAACTCGACCTTCACTCTGTTGCAACGCCACAAAGCCAGCGCCATCACTAACCCAACAAAAGTTGAGGGAAGAAGGAGAAGGAGGAGGCAAAGTTAAGGTCAAGCCACACATTCACACACCAGACTCAACCTCCACACCGCCAGGGCATGCCACCAACTAGCCTCGACCCGCGCAGACTGTCTCCAAGGCGCGGCCATGGTCAGGCGCCACACAGTCGGAAACACTGGAGAGGAGCTCGACGAGAGACGGCCTCATTGGAGAGCGGGAGCATGGTGAGCATCGCCGTGGCCTCCTTGCATAGCGTAAACACCGAGAAGACGTCGCTTGCGCCGCTCTTCACCAGTGGCTAATGCCGCCTCTCAACGCCAAGCACCGCTACACCACGCGTCGCTACAGAGCCCGTCGCCTACCGCCACCACCGTCACGGAGCAAGACGCAGCGTGCCACCGTGTGCCAAGAGGTGCACTGCTATCAGGGACACCTACCCATGCCAAATCCAGCAGTTTTGTCGTTGGATCTGGCCTTCTTACTGGCCAAACTCAGTGGAAGAGAAGGGGGAAGAAGGGGGAGAGAATAGGGAAAAGAAAAAAGTGGCGTCACCTAGCTCCTTCGCTCGGTAGTAGCATCAGAGAGACCCGTTGGTGGCCGCGGGGCTAGCCAGCCTCGTTGTCGTCATCGCCGGGGGCTAGGGTTAGGGTTAGGGAGCTCTCAGGTGGTGAGGAGGTTGTCTTCTTCGTTGCATTGCCAAGTAAGTAATCTCAATTGTATCACATATGATGCATTTTTCCTTGCGGTATCTTCAACCCATGCCAGTGGTGTGCCGGTTATCGGGTCATGCACTCTAGCTCTTCTAATAATATGAATATTCCCAATTTTATCCTTATGGTAGTATATATGGTATCTAACTCTTGCTATATATTTCCAGTCTTACAAATATAGTAAAAAAAGGAGCGGAGAAACATTGCTGGGTTTTTTCCCATCTGGGTTATCCGTTTGCTTGGTGGGGCACGTGTTACCGTCTTCACAAGGCTAGCTGCCCAGGGCAGCTCTAATCGGCTGCGATTGATGGCCGGCCGGCACCGAGACGAGGCGAGCCATAAAAGGCGCATCCATCCATCCATCATGCAGAGGATAGAGGAGCCACCAGTCATCGCCTCCTTAGCTATTGTAGCTAGCCTCCTTGTATATATGGTCTCCATGGGCGAGACGGCCGCGAGGCCGACGAGGAAGAGCAGCGCGCAGTCACGGACGTCGCCGGCGGCGCTGGCGATGGCCGTGGCCGCGGTGCTCTTTGCCATGGCGGCGGCGGCGCCGCCGCCGCCGCGGCGGATCCTGGTGGACACGGACATGGACACCGACGACCTCTTCGCACTGCTCTACATCCTCAAGCATAACCGGTCCGAGTTCGACGTCAAGGTTGGTGCCATGCTACCATACTGCCATGAATGCATGTTTGAACATTTATTCTCCTCTCGCTCGCGTGTCTCCGAGATCAAGAACCTGCTGAAGTGCGTAAACACTGTGGATTCATCGAAGTGATATATCAATCTCATCGTATCGTATCTTTGGCGCCCCAGTGGGAGCGGTCAGCGTTCCAAATCCAGCGAATCCCACGCGCGCGCTGCGCCGTCGCTCATTAGGCGAAGGAAAAGGAAACGGAGCGAGCGAGTGGGTGCGTAGATATTGGAAAACGATGGCGCATGATGGCGTTTTGACTGTGTGGATTCTACTGGGGGTGAATGCATGCATGCATGCCCCGACGCCATGTGTCAGTCCATCTGGCGAAGCACACGAATTAGTGAGAGCTGATCGATCATAATTAATCTCGCCGACGCTGCAGGCCATTACCATCAACGCCAACCAATGGAGCGACGCCGGGCACGCCGTGAACCACCTCTACGACATGCTCCACATGATGGGCCGCGACGACATCCCCGTCGGCATCGGCGGCGACGGCGGCATATCCGCTGCCGGCGGCGTGCGCCCGGACGTCGGCGGCTACCTACCACTGATAGACCAGGTAGAGAGAGAATCACACCATTTTTTGCACAACAAAAATACTAATAAACGACGTACCGTTAGAACGATGTATATGGTTCATATTGCGTTTCATACCATGTTTTATGATCAATTCACGTGTATCGCATTTCACAAGTGTTTCAGCCGGTGTTTCTTGTTTCATGTGTTTTACACTATGTTTTACGTAAAACACATATACCATTTCAACGGTATACTACCTGTTAATAGCCAGTACCCCAGTGCTGTATCCTTCACACAGTGTATACGTGTTCATGTCGTGTGTTGTGTGTGCAGGGCGCGTCGACGGCCGGATGGTGCCGGTACAGGCAGGCGATCCCGCCAGGGCGCGGCGGGCGGCTCGACGTGGACACGAACAGCGGGGTGAGGAGGGGCTTCCTGCCACAGGGGGAGCGGCAGTACAGGCCGCTCCGGCAGCCGACGGCGCAGCAGGTGATGGTGGACGCGGTGTCGGCGGGCCGCACCACCGTGCTCCTCTTGGGGTCGCACACCAACCTGGCGCTCCTCCTCATGACGCACCCGCACCTGAAGCGCAACGTCGAGCGCGTCTACGTCTCCGGCGGCGGTGTCAGGCTGGCGAGCCCCTCCGGCAACATCTTCACCGCCTACAGCACCAACCCCTTCGCCGAGTTCAACATATTCGGCGACCCCTTTGCTGCCTACCAGGTATTGCAACTTGCAAGAAGGTATTCCACTCCGGCATCCCCATCACTTGTTCATGCGAGCTGAGCAACTTCTTGTTCTCTCCAGGTGTTCCACTCCGGCATCCCCATCACGCTCATTCCCCTCGACGCGACCAACACGATCCCGGTCACCGAGGAGTTCTTCTCTGAATTCCGACGGCGTCAGCGAACGTTCGAGGCGCAGTACTGCTTCCAGTCGTTGGACCAGGTTCTGATGCGGCAGAGAGGACGTCCCAAGGACCATGGCAACACGGCAAGTCCAGACTTAATTCAGACTCATGGAGTTTCAAGCTCTCTGGTTACATATATGTCCAGTTCATGTGGCTAGAATCCATTTCATATGAGAATATTGCATTCCAGTTCCCTTTCAGTCTACAAACTAGTCCATTTCTTACACATGTGCTTACTTCTTACCTCTCCTCTCTTTGTCAAATGGCATATATAACGCAGGGCTATTACATGTGGGATTCCTTTGCCGCCGGTGTGGCCATCTCGAGCATGCGCAACGGCGAGACCGATGGCGGGAATGACTTTGCCGAGCTCGAGTACATCAACATCACGGTGATAACTTCGGATGAGCCGTACGGTGTGCGTGATGGCTCCAACCCGTTCTTTGACGACCGTGCAATGCCCAAGTTTGGTCTGCTAGAGGGTGGAGTTCATAGTGGCCATGTTCAGACTGGAATTAGAGATAAACTCTGCCTGGTGCCGCAAAGCAACAGAGGAAGATGTGAGGTGATGATGAACATTTATTACTACATGATCTTTATTATGCAACGTTTTTGGAGTGTGTGATTTGGCAGGACTTCTAGTATCCTTTCAGTCTACTGGCACTCGTTTCGAAATAAGTCCACTGACACTGATGAATTGCCCTAATCTTTTGGTGCTCTCCTCCACGACTTCCGGTTTGTGCAGACTGCAGAGGAGAATTATAACTTATAAGTTTAGTGTTACAGCATGCAAGAAAATTATCTCCTTGCTATCTTTTTTGCCCCCTTTTACTTGGCCTTCTCGAATCCATGCCATCAAAATTTCTAAAGTTCAATCATAGATAGGTTTGGAACTTTCTAGATTGGTTATATTAAAATTACGTCATTTGACCTTTTTTAAAGTACTTTCATAAAATCATAATTTTATGAAAAAATGGGTTTTTTCTCCATAGTTGAGGTGCAATTGTGAATATGCCCTTCTATATAGTGCAAATAATTGTGAACATGCCCTGTAATTGACCAGGCAATTACATATTTGCCTCCTTTTCAATATTATTAATGCTCAGGTTTGACAAAATTTCTATTTGAAATACCCATTCTACCCTTTCAAATAAATGGCCTTTAAATGATTTCCTTAGTGAATTACTGAATTAACTGAAGGATCGAACAGTGTTACGTACAATATAAGCGCATTTCTTTACAGAAACTTTAGAGCTGGATAAATCTAAAAAGGGATATAATGCTATATCCAATATTCAACGCTAAAATGCTATCAAACTTTGTCATTTTTTTTTGTCATGGTGGTAAGGGTAGAACATGTATTTTACATTCAAATTTTGTTGAACTTTGAGCAAAAAAAATAAAAGGGGCAAATACACAAATAACCCATCAACTATATGTTTTTCCCAAATTTGGTTTTATTTTTAATTTTTGTTTATTTTTAATTAAATTGCTAAATAAACAACTCTGCAAATTATAAAAAATATTTACAAAATAAAAAAAATTCAATGGGCCAGCCCACCTTTGCAGCATGAACTATTCTCGACGGCCACATGCTGGCCGTCTAGATTTCTTCATTCTGATGGGCCGGCCCATAGAGTATTCACGACGGCTTAGTTCTAGCCGTCGAGATAGAGCATTCCCACAATCGCGAAAAACAAAAAAATTAAGGGCGCGGGCCTCTACGATTCATTCTCGACGGCTTTTTGTTGGCCGTCGATACTGCTTTAGTTTTATCGACGGCATAAATTCGGCCGTCGAGAATAGCGAGTCTTTGTCGACGGCTTGTGTTTGGCCGTCGAGATTTCGCGCGATTCCAGTAGTGTATGGGGGCATATTCTCAATTACAATGTATAGAAGGGCATATTGATCGCAATTGCACCTCAACTATATGATAAAAAACCCAATTTTCTCTAATTATATTAGTACACCACCACGTCTTAATACAAAGTTATGAAAAACAACAATCAAAGGTCAGGTTGAATGCCGTGAAAAGTCAGATATATATGTCGAGTAAAAAACGAAGAGCATGGCGATGCTCTAAAACTCTACTAACTTGCGTTTTTGGTAGGATGGGTACACTAAGGAAGTGTTTGGTCAAGATGCAGTTTTGGTTCGTGTTGCCACAAGCGCCAAGCCCAACACGGATAAAAATAGCTCACTGGATAAGGAATTTTTCAAGAGCTTTTTAGAGGTAAGCAACATGTTTGGCGTGCAATCCTTTGTACATCTAAAAGCTAGAATCTCACAACCTTTTTTTTTTAGCTGAAAACACAAGGTTAATGGGTCAACAACTTTTTATTGTGTTGTCAAACCATATTTCATGTTTATAGTGGAATATTATGTTCAACATTCAACAAGGCTATACGCAAAACTCTTGAATTTCTTGCAATAACTAAATCGTTCCTTGTAGGTCATGAATCTACCCAAAGGCACTGGGCTTTTCAACTTTAGTACACAATTTCCATATCACAGGGAAGTTCTATACAAGCCAAATTTCGGGAACATGAGAAGGGGGAGGCCAATCATTTTTGACATGGACATGAGCCCCGGAGATTTTGTTTCCCTTATATACCTCTTGAAGGCACCTACAGAAGTAATAGATCTTAAGGTGTGTAAAACAATTTTACAGCAATGGTGTTGGATAAATAAGATCATGTGCTCACAATATATATAATGCATTGTTTTGCAATGTTTTCTCCCTAATGGCCATATCAAGCAAATATGATTAATTTAATTTTACCAAAAATATTTTAGGGGATTTTGGTAAATGGAAATGGCTGGGCAAATTTAGCGAGCATCGACATTGTCTATGATGTTCTACATATGATGGGTCGTGACGACATTCCGGTGGGCCTTGGCAATACCACTGCGATGAACGCGCCAACTCTCGGTTGTAACAACTCTTATGCTATCCCCCATGGTAGTGGTGGATTCATTGATTCGGACACATTATATGGTCTAGCTCGGTCATTGCCAAGAAGCTCTAGAAGGTAAACCTTATCCATCCAATTATATTAATACTTTTGCAAAAATTGAAATAAATTCATTCTATGCTTAGGTACACCCCTGGAAATCTAGATCGTCCAAAACATCGACAGGCCCTAGCTTTTGAAGTTTGGCAGTCTATCAGGGAGCAACTTGATCCAGGTGACAAGATCACTGTTATTACTAGTGGACCTCTCACCAATTTGGCCAACATTACACTCTCTGACAGGGATGCAAACTCTGTTATAGATGTCAGTTGCTCCCTATCTTCAACTCTATTGTTTTAATTTGATGTAGATTCATCATAGAAGATCGATCTTATTAAACAAATATCTCCCTATGTAGAAAGTGTATATTGTTGGTGGCCACATTAAAGATGGAAGCGATGAGAAGGGGAATGTGTTCACCGTTCCATCAAATAGATATGCTGAGTTTAATATGTTTTTGGATCCACTAGCTGCAAAAGCAGTCCTAGAATCCGAATTGAATATCACACTCATTCCTCTTACCGTGCAACGAAAAGCTGCTTCATTTGAGACTATCCTTGAAGCTTTGGAGCATGCTCAACAAACTCCAGAATCAACATTCGTCCATAGATTGCTCTCAGTGTTGAAGGAACTTCAAAAGGAACATCTCTATCACCATATGGTAATTTTTTTCTTTTTTTGCACAACTTTTAGTACTATATATAGTCCATTTATTTCATACTTACATTTTTCTAAAAATTATAATGTTTTAAGGAAACATTTCTTGGAGAAGTTCTTGGTGCAGTTTACATGGTTGAAGCATCCGATTTGAAACCCTTAGTGAATTTGAAGCCAATAAACATTGTCGCCAACACAACCAAAAGCATGGCTGGGCAGATGCTAGTCAGCAAGAAGAATGGAAAGCTGGTAGAGGTATTAAGTGATTTCAATGGTGAAACATATTATAACCAACTGGCAAATTCTTTAGCAAACGAGAAGCAATCTGCTGTTATTGCAAGCTTTGAAGAACAAAAGTCAATTTGGAGAAGACCACCACAGAATTTGGGGTTCTGGATGCCACAACGAAGGATAGGTATTCTTTTGTAGTAATATTGCTCCAAAGGTATCAGGGTTAGATCCCAAAGGTCAAAATAGAGTACAACATCAAAATAAAAGACATATTCATATGAGCTACACTTGTATGAAAGAGCATTGATGAAATACAGTTCATCTTCTGTGGATGGGTTTCATGATTTTGTTAAGTCGGACACACCGATCATTCACTCAAAAGGCAAAACTGGTGAAAAAAGGTGGGCAATATGTTTGTACTTTCCAACACCCCCTCACATGGATGCTCCCTTAGGTCTGAGACATGAAATAAGAGTTGGTGACTTATTTAATTACGCTGGACAAGATTCGAACTCGAGAGTCGAGACTTCTGGCCCTGATACCGTTAAGGGCTTCTCGACAGCATGTCTTATTTGACATATTTGCTTGTCTAACCTATTTCTAACTTCAAGAGCTTTTTAAGATACAATCAAAGTCGGGCGCGCTTCGTTGACTTGTGTTTATGAGGTCATATATAAATCTTCAAGGTAGAAAAATTGATTAAAAAATCAAATGATTTTAAAACTAAACGATGATAAGTGAGAAGGCAAATAAGTCAGATAAGATAAAGAGAACATGCCATAAGTTGCATGTACCAACAAATTTATCCAAAAGTCTAAAGGAGTGAAAAAAGATGAACAACACTTATTCTTTCGAACATTCATCAAGTCTGGTACATTGCCGGACTGTATACAAACTCTAATCCCGAACTTTTTCCATCTGTATTATACATATATAATTGTAGCTTACAGGCAATCCATGACTCTACATTGACATCAACAAGAAATGAAAAAAATATATATACCAACAACTTGCAATAAATAGCACGTACATATTTTAAGCACAAGAAAATAAAAAATATATTAATCACAAAATGCAATTAAAAAAACTAGCCCCCCATTAAGCATGGAGAGAAAATTCAGTTTTGAGAACTCTAATGAAGATTGCGAGTAATAAGACCCTCAAATATGGTGTACAGGTCCTTGTTTTCTGCACCAAAGATCTCATCAGCCTTTCTTAGTGTATCCTGTAAGGATCAAACAAACTTCAGTCAGTATTTTAGTCTTAGAGAAGGTCCTAAAAAATTAAAAAAAGAACTTTAGATCTAGCAAAATAAAAGGAGTTCAGTTTATACAGATTTATACCTCTCTAGTCTGCTTATGTGCATTTAGTTCCTTTACATTGGCTAGGAAAGCACTGAACTGTTCATAGGACAAGCGGTTTCTGCACACATATTAAGTTCAAGAAATCAAGAGAGAAGTGGAAGTCAACTGTACACCTGGACTAGGGGATAAAAAATGGTTATCTGATAAATAAGCACCAAGATAGCCATAAATCTTTCTGATTCTGAAATTTAAAATGCATTTAAGGTTGTGGCTATTCTTATAGTGCAATACTGTGTAATTCTCAAAGAACATTACAATGTCATAGTTTGGATTTCTTCACATAATAGGAGACCCTGAGCAGATTTTACAAGTGGATTAGGAAAAATTATGCAAATTCAAATAACCATCTCTAATGCTTAACAGACAATGTTGTTGAGCCAAGCCCATTTTCACACATATACCTGACTTGACGAAAGAATTCTTTTCCATCAACTCGTGTTCGCCCTGAAACAAATGTACAAACTGTTAAAAACAAAGAAAGTTGCTGATGATTTATGAATTATGACCAGCCTGCATTTTGTTTATGTGCAGATTCTTCCTTACTCGTCAGGTAATATAAAGGATTCACATGTTATCATGTTTGATAAGTCATTTAAGAACACGAGCTGAATATTTATTAACTTTCCTACTTTTCATATATTCTAATTTCTAACACCACACAGCCACTAAACTTTGCTACCAGATAGTAGTACAAAATCTAATATATCATTACTGGACCAACATTATGTCTCTGGAAGAATAATTTATTCATAAATTTCTAAAAATTATACACATGCTGTTGCCCTTATTTCAGACCTAACAATACTAACCTGTTTGACTTCCTGTCTCAAATGGAGATGTCATTGAGCTATGGTGACCAGAAAAGACTGAGGACCTGTCATCAAACATGTTCCTTGATGTAACTGAGATTGAATGCCGCCTTGGTGGTGAGAGTTGTGCATAACCCCTTGGAGGTGAGTCTGGGGGAGTAAGTCTTGGTGTGCTGTTGTAAGATGGTAAATATACATGTGTGCGGGGTGGCCTAGGTACTGCAAGTATTGAAAAGGTGTTATATATCCCTTTGTAAAATATTACTAACAGAATTCCACATTAAATAATTTGAATTTATTGAGAAGAGAATGTACCATCTGGCTCAACATGACTATTTTCCTCTGAAACAGAACTAGCAGTTTCTGACAACTGTGATGATTTCGAAGTTGGAAATGTAGAATCTTCATCTGATAAAATTCAACAGTCAAAGTTAGCCTTGAGACTGATATAGGGACACATGGGGCAGGGGATACAAATAGCAAAGAAACCATGAAAATTCTGCAGTACCTCCAACAGATGATACGGAGGGGAAGTTTGAAGCTTCAGTGACCCTTGCTTTCGGAACAGTGCTCTACAGCAAAGTATTTTAATAAGCAAAATCACTTCCAATTGAAAAGAATTATAAACAGAAACAGTACGATTCCAGATTCCAATGCTCTAGCCAGTGCATTAATAAATACAACGAGATCATGTAAATGCAGAGTGTACAAGATTGTCTTCATCTTCCTGGAGTGATTTCATAAGAGTCTTCTTGAAAACCTCCAACTGCACAACAAAACAGGGAACATGTAGTGAAGGATATTTTTATGAGTGAAATAACGATATGACTGCAAATTCTCTACAGCAGAAAAGAACAGTCAAATTTTCATGAACATTGAATATAATTCGTTATCCAGGGCATGAATTCAGTTGTAGTAGAATGAACAATGTGAAGAAAGCAAAACATTGCATATTGAATCAACGGTTAAGGCATCTCACAAAGTCACGACCTGTTGTATTCGATCGCAGGTTACCCTAAGAACATTGCCTAACCAAATGAGATCAATGGATGAATTCAGGTTTAACTCTATTGAAATAAAAGACCGTAGGTTCGGTTTCTGAAATAACAAGATCAGGCTTTCATGGTGCCACTTGTCTCACTTTATAAAACTCCTCGATAAAAGACACACCCACATATCTCATTATATGACTCAAAATGCAATGCAAATGGTACGCCCTGCTACCTTGGCGACATCTCTGTTCAGCTTCTTGACGGTGGTTGACAGCGTCGCGTTATCGTTGAGCAGCGTCTCCTGCATATCCATCATCCCGTAGAGTGATCAAGAAGGTTAAGAAACGTTCTTGTTAGAGCAGTTTGGCCGACAATGGGACCGGAGACTTGGTCAGCGGTGGACCCCACGTGTCAGCCGAAAGCAATGGTTTTGCCCAACTGGTTTATTCACCTTCTCCTCCTCGGCGCGGCGGAGGCGGTCGGAGGCGAGCGCGAGCGCGGAGTCGAGCTGCTCGACGTGCTCGCGGAGGTCCTCGGCGGCAGCGTCGCGCTCGGCGAGCTGGGCGCGGAGCCGCGCGGCCTCCGCCTCGAGCCGCCCGACGCGGGACGCGAGCGCGATGGAGGTGATCTTGCGCGCGACGTCCAGCTGCTCGAACGGGTCGGCCGGCAGCACCGCCATCACCTCCCCGGGCAGACCAAAGTCGGCCGCGGCCGGCGCCGGCGCCGGCGCCTCTTCCGCCTCCTCCTCCATCCCCACCGACCGCGCGCACTCCGGCTCGGCGCCGCCCTCTCGGACCAAGCCCCAGAGCAGCGCAGCTCCACCAAGCCCTCCCTCCTCTCTAGCCTGTACGGTTGTCTTGTTGCTGTGGCGCGCTGGTGATATCCATCCGCGGGGAAGGGAGATCAGGATGACGGGGGCGCGAATTTTCTGTGGTGGTGGCGCGCCGCGCGCGGGCGTGGCCTCGTGGGTGTGATTGGGGCCGGGGGAAGTGGCGCCACTGCGCCATGGGGCTGGGCTTGCTTTGGAGGCTTCCTCGCTCGTCGCTCTCGACGCGTGCTGCGCAGCGCTGCACTGCACTGCAGGTGAGGGGGGCTGCGCCCGCGTCCGGCGTCCGTGCCTCGGGCGAGGCGAAGGGTTGGCTAATCTCGTGCGCGCTTCGCAAGGCAGCGTGTGGATCTGGGCGCCATTTGTGCACTCCCCCTCTCCGGCATCCGGTTCCTCCGGTTTGGGAACAACGGTGTGTGCATGCATCGTTTGTGGCCTTTGGATTTGGCCGGCTGCTGTGTTGGGCAGAGTCTGCAAGTACGACCTACGTGGCAGGATTAAAATATCAAAAGTTCTAATAAACGGATCTTTGTTGCAGGTGATGCAATAAATCCGCGTGAAACTGCATGAATACTTGTGAAAACTACTAAAACGATCCTCTTTTGTTCCAAAATATAAGGCATACATTTGTTTTAAAAAATCATCAACTAATTAAGCTAAAAATATGTATGTTTAATGTTATGCATGTGGTATACTCCCTCTGTTCTTTTTTGTTTAACGCCTTTGACTTTTGGGGACCATTCGTCTTATTAAAAAGTATGTAAATATCATTTATTTTTGTTGTGATTTGTTTTAACAATTAAGCATGATTTATTTTTTTGCATGTTTGCACTAAATTTTGAATAAGACGAATGGTTAAAGGCGTGTGCAAAAGTTAAAAGACGTCAAACAAAAAGAATGGAGGGAGTAGTTTGGATTCATATTTGAAAATACTTTCATATGATGTTAATTTTAAAGTTATTGATAATATATTTTGAGAGAAAATAATGGTTAAAGTTTTACGTTAAAGACCGCAGCAAAAAATTATATGCCTTATATTTTAAAACGAATGGAGTATTTGTTAAAGACGCTGCTACCATCGCACGCAAGTCATCATGTTGTATATGCCGTGGTGTGCTACACCCCCAACACCGTTGTGCCACGCTCTAGTGGCCCACGCCCATTGAGACCGCATAGCCACGATGAAGACGCCAACGAGAGGGTGTGGCCACATCCCCATGGTCGATGGCTGGGCCTCATCAGGGGAGTGGAGGATGATTAAGGTGGGAGAAAATCTAGGAGTGAGAGGTTGAGTCAGACAGAGGATGAGGGAGTTGGGGGTGATTAAACCTGTCTTCAACAAGCTTCCCACCCTCTACCTTAAAATAGAGGACAAATCCTTCCCTATGTGCTTCAACAACGTTATCTATTCCGTTACCTAAAATAAAAAATTTCTCTCCATTACATTATATTATGTAAGGATTCTCTCTTCTTTCCTTATATAATTCTTCATACAGGGAACGTTGTTGAAGATGAAAGAAATATAGGGAGAGAATCTTTTTAAAGAAAATTTGTATACAAGGCTATAGGGGATCGAATTTAGGAATTACCGTTAGAGACAGCTGATGGCCTTTGGCTAGTTTAGGCCTTTTGGGAGGATCTAAGTTACATAGGCCAATGAACGGTGGGCTAAATTTAGACCGAGTCAGGAAGACCAAGTCGAGGCAAAGATGATCCGAACCCGATACAACTAGGGCAAGTACCCCCATCTAAAACTAACAAAGACCTGATCTTTTTTGTTTCAGCAAATAATTGCTAAAAAAATTAATCTGAAAAGGCGTAACCCCTTAAAAGACGTAGAGGTGGCCAAACGGGCCGGACTAACTGCCGCCGAACTAGGCCAGCCTGCACTGTTCACCGGATCGGGACGGCAAGTTTCGGTTCACCAAACCGAACTTGGGACGATGCCTCAACCCGTCGAGCCGACCCGGTTCGGTTCGTATAGTGACGGATCGGCACGGTTTGATTTTGGTTCAGTTTGTCACTGTAGCATATTTATTTAATTAAATATACATTCATTTATATATTTCTAATGATATACAATGTATTTACACAATTTAAGTATATATTTGTGAAATATAGTGGTTTTCTTAATTTATTTAGATATTTTTAATTAAAATGAACAAGCCCATATAAAATTGAGCCGACCCAGTTCTGTTCAATTACCGTGTGAACCAAACCTAGGCCAAGACCCAGGCCCATCGGCCCAGTTAGCCCGATTCACATAGTAACCAAACCAACCGGGCCCAAACCGGACCGGCTAGTTGGCTAGGTCTGGAAAGACATCTTAAAATAAAAAAGTTCAAAAAATTATGAAAAATTTATTTTACGAACTTTAAAAGGAACTATTTAAAACCCTAGAAAAATAACGACAAAGTATTACATCATTAGTCTAATACAGAAATAACTTTTTAATTTAATTTAAGCTGAAACAAACAAGGCCAAAGTCAGGAAGATCTGCAAACTTGCTATTTATTTACCAATATCTTCAGTAATACTACCAAACATTCAATTCAAGTAAGCAAAAATCAGCTGTCGTCCACTGTATACAAAAGAGTAAAAATACGTCATACAAATCGAAAGGAAGGAAACAAAATATCACGTCTTAGTAAATGGAAATTCTTTACTGAATGTTTATACAGTTGTCACATTAATCATTGCTAGCGTTCCTTTCTTAATTAAAAAGAAAGTATGTACAAATAAACATGGAACATTCACGGGCCTTGGCAGGAAGCAGTCAACAAATATGGGCCGCCAAGATTTTGACCATACAATGTCCCAGAAGTATTTCACAAAACAAATGGGTCTTACAGTATGTACAAAGCAACAGAAAGGGGGCCAGTGTTGCGGCAGGCAGCGGCAACTTCTCGACAACACCAAACTCCCATAATGATAATGCGGATCCGTGGATTAGTAAATTGCCTAAAAGGATCTTCATCTCAAATTCCAGAGTAAATACTCTGGCAAAAAAACATAGAGCACAAGCTTTACCTTCCAAATATGTACCAAATATTAGATTTATCATCTCAGCACAAACTTTATTCCATGAAAGCCTACTAGAATTCCACCGTTTTCTACATAATATTGCACACTGAATGTCGTGGGCACTGTTTTTCCATCCTTTCATTCTCAAGTAAAGCAGTATAGTAAGTTTAACCTGCCACCAAAGTTAAATAAAGATCAGTGCAAAACAAAAACATGACAACCATTATGAACTTAGGTAACTCCTATTATGATTCACGACAGTACCTTCTTCACTGAAGGCAAAAACTCCTCCAAGCATGTCATCGTTATCCCCATCTTCCTCAGGCTTCTCTCTCTCGCAGTGGCTGCTGCTGCTGTCAGCATCAGTAACAGCTTCAGTTAACTCACGGCAGTCATCGAGTTCTGATATTTTACAATAGCCCTCTTGGAAATACTGGGTAAACTGCAAGGAATCAGACAATTCATTCTGTCCAGAATTGATGCTTGCGAGACACCCATTTGAGATGTCATTAATGGCACCGTTGCTGACTGAAGAATTATTAGTTATTTGAGGCCTGCATGATACACTACTCACAGGAGACAGTAATCCATCCTCAAGTGGTTCATCCAAGAGGGAATAGTTACTTGATGGTCTGGTGTGTGAAGGTACACAATCAATACTATCCGTAGCTTGTGGCATTGTGGTTGATGCAATTGTTCCTGGTGTTGTTGACATATAGCCATCTATTTTGTGATTGCCAGTCAAATTTGGAGATTCCATAGAATTTCGCTTTAGATCCACAGCAGAAATAGGCGCAGACAATAAATGCCCAGTTAAACCATTCATGTCCTCCATTTTTCTCATATCTGTAGGAGTGCTTTTTCATTAACAATGTTGTGCTGGTGATTAATAATAGAACTACACTTCACATCATGCGCTTACCATTGCAGAATCCAGATATAGAAGACACTGGCTTGGACTCAGAAACACCATTATCCTTTGCCGAGTTATACTGTGTGTTGTCAATGTCAGAAGAGGCATTCTGAAACCGTCCACTTGCAAGATTCCTGGATATTTTGCATATATTTTAAAATAAACATGTGATGCAACCATATAAAAAAGACTCTTGCCAAAAATATAGTATGAACAACTGAACACCCCAATTCTGACCTGTTCAAACCTTTGTTGGCACAATGAAGCTCGAAATATATTAAAAAGTGTTCAAAACAACAATATCATACAAATTCTGAAGGTGTTAAAATTACTGGCCACTCGTTATGACGCGCCACCTGTATTCCCTCCATCGTCCAATAACCCATTTGGAGCAGATCCAGCCGTTCAACCTACTGACTTTGCAAAAAAGTATTTTCTGCAAAATTAACCTGCACACTGCGCCTAGCCTACGGACTTCGCAAAAAAGACCTTCCGGTTAAATGGAGTTAACCCACACTATAGGGGCCCTACATGCTAGCTTTGTAAAAATATCCTTCCAGTTTTGCTGAGGTTCATCACAACACTATTAGATCATGAAACTCTTTGTAATATCATAAACTGAACCACGATAGAAACCGATACCTCTTGCTTTCAAGAACAATATACTGAAGAACTACAATAAGTTTAATTTTGTGCAAACCCAGAGTATGATGACTGCTTGAATGCTTCAGGTATGGTTAAATCGTCACCATATCACTATATCAGTGGATGGTATGGAGGCCAGGGGCTACTTGCCAAGGCATCGCCCAGCCCAGCAGTAATATGGTGTTAAGCCTTAAAAGGCAGGCATTGTGTTGCTATGGCGTCACAAGGCAAGGTATGGTGTCCAGATTTCACAAGGGAAATGGGGGCTTAGGGTCTTCCAAATCAGCATTTACAATCAAGATGAGATGCTGCTAAGTGCTGACCTGGAAAACCCTAGCCTAGCCACTCCAATGCCACCTGTTGTTTTCTTCCATAACTTTCTGCTAGCTCCTGGCTTGCCACCACCACTGGCTTGTTGACCACACCGCTGCTGAATGTTGTGAATGCAGCTGCTACTTGCTCTCGTCTGTTCAGCTCAGTCATGTACTTATACTACTCACTGTATATGGCTGGTGCTTCACTATCTGGTAGCCCCAATGCAAACAAATGGATTCATTCTATATAAAACTCGATGGTCTTCCATGGGTTTGTGAACTGTGTATTGATTTAGGGTGTGTATGGCGTCTCCTGATCTCCCCGCGGCGCAACTTAAGTGCTTCATGGTAGAAATATAGTGAGTTGACTTGCTTTATGTAAGCTTTAGACACTGACATGGTTACCAAGCATAAGTTTGACTAGTATTTTTTGTAATAAATAATAGATAAATACTGGCATTGATAACCAATTAAACATTTTTTTCATCCTGGACAGAGTAACAAAATTCTCATATAATGACTCCATACTCATTTAACATATCTACAGACTGAGGGATGGCACAAATCACAACATATATTAAAGAAATTCATCTCTTGTGGTACAAGTTGCAAGCTATTGTTCTTCGCAGCTGAAAATTGCAGAAGATTATAATCTGAAAAGTTGAGGCCCCCAAAAAAAGAGGTTCATCGAGGCTGAAAATATATATTAAAAAATAGTTCTAAGGGCTTCAAGAAGAACAGCTAAGAGCCTTAAAAATTGGCTACAAATTGCTACAGCGCATAGCTTGTAAAAAAATGACAAAGTGCAAGTTGTAGATTTTAATATGATTTCAAGCTGGAAAGAACAATGACTTTATACTTGTTAAATGTTAACAGTTAACACATTGGCAACACAAAAGTGGCACCGTACACTAAACTAAGACACGGTGAAGCAATAATGATCCTATACTTCAAACAATAGCTCAACATTGGCTCCCTATACCCATTCTCTAAACAACTATTTGTTCCCTGTATTTCTATCCTCTCCATTAGAATCCCTCTCTATTAAGAATAAACTCCCAGAAATATATATAGACAGGAGAGAGAATCTCTAATTATAGGGACATAAGAACTCTGCTAGAGTGATATAGGGACCGAGAGAATATTTCCATTTAAGGACTCTATTAGACATCAGTGAAAAACAAAGCTCGATTTCAAAGCAAATGAAAAGGTCAAAATGTTTTGGATCTATAATACTATGTCATCATAAATTGTCAAAATAGTATCGAAATCTATTCCTAGATGTTGTTAGATTTTCTGCAAAATATAAAAGAGAAACAAGCTCATCCAACAGATGACCACAGGTTCCAATACATTATCAATAATAGAAGGCAACCTCAAAATCAGTTTCCTTTAATCATTACCTGTCACTAAATTTTTTGTCAGAATGGTTGAACTGCTTAAATACAGGAAGCAACTCCCTCCTCCTGAGTTCAATTTCGTGAAGGGGCAGCTTCTCTATTTCAATCTCTCCACCATGATCGCTACCAGTTTCACCTGATTCTGCAGTAGGATGATCTATAACATAGAAGCAAATCTGCACATACAAAAAAGGTTGTTTCGTAATCATTCTGCATAGTTTAGAATATGGTTTAACTTTTAAGACATTGCAGCACAACCTTAGATTTCTGCCAGATGGGAATCCTCCATGAGCTTATCTGCACCTCTGCATTTGAGAGATACCAGCTCGATCTTTCTTGAACTCTCGTCACCTCTTTGCCCGACATACCATCATTTGATGGAGTGGAATCTGAATGCTCACTATCCTCACAGTCAGAAGTATCCATTGTCTTCACACTGTTCCGTTGGTTGTCAAATACAAATTTTGCAATTTTCTCATCTCTTTCTGGCCAGTTTGTCCTGCGGCATACATCCCACCATTGCATTGGTTCAGCAGTAACATGCAACTCATCATCTTGGAGCTGCAAATGGGGCCCTGGACCCACTCTTGGGCTGCTATCAGAGGACTCAGAACCTGAGGAAGGCAAAAGTTCATGTTGTATAACATGACCAGAGGGTGAGTACACCAATAGATGTTCCAAAGCATTAGCCTTTGATGGAATAGGCAATGAATCTTTGTAATTCGAATTGTGGAAAACTGCAGCGACAGCACCAGATGATAAAGATAGTTTTCCACTTGCAGATGCAGCCACATTGGTAACAGTATTTAGCCAACCAGAGGTATTGTTTTTTATCCTACTGACAACAGAATTTGTCACAGTTGACGGAACTGGGTGAAGTTGTTGATCCATAAGAAATGACGGCTTTGACCACCATGGCCTTGACTGACATGGGGTAAGAGGTGGCCCATCACTGTGAGAATTTTGCGGCTGCAGGCTAGAATCACCACCGAAAGGAGACAATGTGAAAATATGGCAAGTACCACGTGATGAAACAATAGATATCCACTGGCTACAGTGACCAAAAGAGATATCCTGTATGACCTGCTTGCAAAAACAAGACAATTAAAAATAAATTACAAAATCATTCAAAAGGTAAATATTATATATATGTATATAAAAAGTTTTGGAAACATACAGCTGCTGTCATGCCACGATATAGTTTGTACAGGTGAACATGAGATGCTGCCCAATCATAGCGTATTGAGCCTGAACCATTATTAGCAATGCAGGTCGGCAAGATTCTGAAAACATTTATGTTATGGCCATGAACAGAGGCTGTAACCAAAAGTGTTCCGCTAGGGTCAAAACAAAGGGCAGAAATGGGACTCGTGTGAGCCCTAAACTGTGAGATGACATCTTTGGAGATGAAATCTTTGATGAGTACCTGCAAGTGAGCAATGAGATTTCATCCTTATGTAATAGAATGCAATTTAAATATATTCTTTTCATTCACTCAGATTGAAAATAAAAAAATAAACATAGTCAAACTTCAACCAACCATTCCTGCATTGTCAGCTTCCTGCGGATGAACACTGGAGGGATGTTTGCCAGATCTCCTGCCAGGACTTGATGACATTGGTGGGTTAGAACCATCAGGAAGAAGTTCTTGGCAGTACTTTGACAATGTTTTGTATCCCATGTCACCAAGATTGATTATACCAGCAGCTATTTGCTTGCTGGATTCCATTGCATATCTAGCAACCAAGCTTCCGCTGCTAGGAGAAGTAGATGGGCTGACTCCTGGAGAAGGTGTAAGGTTCTGTGGACTAAGACGACCTGTGCTCGATGATGAAGGTATGTTGGGAGCATAAGCAAACCATCTTGGGCCAACAGCCATTGGGCCATACCCGATATTTACTCCAGGTGCCCCTTGCAAAGGATATGTCAAGACACTGAGCTTGTTTTCAAGAGTTACAGCATCAAAGCAGTAGATCTGACAAGCATAGAAGAATATAAGTACATCAAAACATCTTTGCTGATCTAATTTTACCAGATAAAAGCACCAGGACAAACTTACTTGTGCTGCCAGAGCTACAGCAACAATCCGAGGGCTGCAGCGAACTATATATACAGCAGACCGAAATCTAAGAACATGTACATAGGTGTGAGACTTCAAAGAGTAGAAGCGAACAACAGTTGGGGTAGAAATGCAATTTCCGGTTTGAGATTCACTGCTTGTGTCTCTGATCAGGGCACTTAAGCGACCACCTTGAACCATCCCCAGGCCATTTGTTTCGTCACCAGCAACGACAAGAAGCATGGGATGTGATGCTCTAAATCCTTCGGTGC
This sequence comes from Raddia distichophylla, assembly GCA_005191435.1. Taxonomy (NCBI): domain Eukaryota; kingdom Viridiplantae; phylum Streptophyta; class Magnoliopsida; order Poales; family Poaceae; genus Raddia; species Raddia distichophylla. Next base: position 755,345 of record SPJY01021409.1, read on the forward strand.
CTTCAGAGTAAACTGGTGTGGGTTGCATTTGTAAAAATGTAACTGGACCATCACGTTTTGAGACCAATTCACAAACATTTGCAGCATCTTCAACATCAAGCACTTGAAACCCATTTGAGTAACCAACAAGCAGAACATGCTTGAATGATGATGAATGAAACTCTAGTTTGTCAAATCCAGCCCATAAAACCTGTTCACATGTGGAATGTCAAGACTGCATAAATTTTCAAAATATAAAGCAGTACCACGTTGGGTAAAGAAAACCATTAAATCAGGATTGACTATTAACATTAAAAAACAACCATCAACTAAATCAGGATAATAGTAACAAGAAACTTCCATTACGTGCATTCTAAAAAAAGAAACATACAATGATAGTGTGAGTTTAAAGTATAGCATGGCATAGGTATGAGTAAACAAACAAATAAACGGAAAAGCCTGTTTGCATAATTGGTGTCAAACTCAAATACACACAGCTAGATAATAACAGCAACAGCATGCTATGATATACTATTAAACTTAAAAGTGAGCACCCTTGGGCGGCAGACAATATCACAGTAGCATTTTCGAGGCAAAGATAGAAAAAAATGTTCAGGGAAAAGCCTGTTTGAACAATCCAACTGCTTGCCAGTCTTTGTATCGTTTTAAAATTCTGAGTCCACCCACATGTAGCTGACTATAGTTTCATTCATTCGATCATTCTAGCATAAAAAGAAACACGTAACTTCACTTAAATTCCACACATTCTAATATGTTTAACTAACTCCCTTTATCTAATTTTACCTTTGTTTGTGGTCACTGACTTCCAACTTAACTAGTTGAACATAAAATTGCGAAACTGCCGCGAACATAAGATCTAACTTGCTGAACCGCGCACAACCACTTACCACAAAAATGCAATAATTGAAGTCCACGGATGCAAGTATAATTCAGCAGCACTAAATTAGCAACTCCCACAGCTACCGGCAACAGTTAAAAAACAAAAATCTTTTGAAATGGGGCTGGCAGATGGGGGGCGGCGGAGCCGACCTGGTCCTTCTCGTCCTCGGCCTGGGGGGCGATGGAGGCGGCGACAGAGGCGCCGGCCGAGCGCACCGTAGACGCGACCGAGCCGGCGTTGGAAGACACCGTCTTGAGGCACGACGATATGATCCGCAGCGAGTTCGGCAGCAGGCCATTCCTTCCCCCCTTCCCCCGCCTCATCCTCCCTCCCCGCTCCCCCTCCCCGGAGACCAGCACGAGCACGACCCCCTCCGACCCTGGCTCCGACGCCCCTACCTCCCCCTGCCCGAACCGCCGCCACCGCCGCCCATCCACGATCGCCGCCTCCGGCGCCGGCGAAGCCCAATACCATCCGAGTGTCCCTGCTCCCCCCCGATGCCCCCGCCCACCGCCGCGATCCGCAAGGTCAGCTCGCGGCCATCTCCGTCATCTCCCCAAACACTCCTCCTCTTCTCCGACCAGAACCAACAACTCCCTCCTTGGCTTCCTCCTTTTCCTTCTCTCTCCCCCTCCCCTCCCCTCCTCTTCTCTCTCTTCGCTGTTGCTTTCGTGTGCCTATCTCCCTTCCCCTGCCCCGCTCCTTTAAATAATCCCAAGAAATCCCCCCTCCGGTTCGCCTCCCCGCTACACGTCCCCCGAACCCAACCACCACTTCTCACTTCCTCCACGGCCCCACAGCACTCGCCACTCGCTCCTGAAACCCTGCCTGATTCGGCGGTGTACGAGCCGGGGTGCGCGTGGCGGGTATTGGGGAGGGGAGCTTGCACGCAATGGAATATGAGGGGATATATAGATCCCTTCGCTAAGAATTTCGCCCGCCGCTGCGGTCTATCGCGATGCGGGAGCCGGCGGAGGAGGGAGGAGGCGCCGGGTTTTCGCTTGCTTCGCTTGCACAATATCGCGCGCCTGCGCGCAGACGCGGCAGGCTTGCGTTCCAAGAAGCCTGCGGCGCCATATATGGCCCATGGGCGATGATTGGGCGAGCCGGGCCGGGCGCCTGCCTTGCTAAAAACCGCGCGTTTTTTGGATATGGGAAGTAAAAGTACGCTGATCGGCCGTGATCTACTGGTCTTGAACTGTTGATTGACGGATTTGACCGTGGTTATCTATGATGGAACAAGGCGTGGGAGGGCACCGTGTCCGTGTGGCGAGGGAAGAGGAGCTTGACTCTGAGTATTCAAGAAGTTTGGTGGATTCCTTGCTTGCGTAGAGGCCCTCTTGCGTAGAGGCCCTCAATTGAGGTAGATTTATATCCAATCCGTCTGAGATTGACTTGACCTGATAGTCAGATCAAATTTTAGATCGTGACAGGTTCAGATGGACCGTTGCTCCAATCCAACTTGCGTCGATGTGAACCACTAAGAAGTTTCTTGTCTAATCTATGTGGTATGAGCACCTCTTCACTCCATTCATAAATCAGCCCAATGCACACTAGCCTAGTCTATCTCCAAAAGCCTCGCGATCAATCAATCTGTGATGCCCCATTTGGGCCTTTGGGCCTGTCTTTGGCCCGCTTCACGCCTGGCCATCTAAAGGCATGACACGAAGGGCTTTTGCCCTCTTGGTAGTCTTCCACAGAGACGCACGGCCACCGTCCTTCTACCCTAGCCGCCGCCACCTTGTTCTTGCTCTAGCCGCCATCCATGTCGTTGCCGAGAGGTCGTTGACCCAAGCTGCCGTCGCCGCGCCATCGCCGGAAGATCGTCGCTGGGCGCCGCCGGCCCTGCTGCCTTGCGCCATCGCCGGACACCGATGCCCGTTGTCCCTCTTCTTCCCTTCCCCTACCTCCGTGCCACCATTGAGGGGAGCTGCCGGCCAAGAGAGAGAGAAGGGGAAGAGGGGAAGAGAGGAGGAAGAAGGTACGGGAAACCTAGGGTTTGCCTTCGTTGTTAATTTATTCCTCAATTTTGCTTTGAATACATGAATTAGATGTGTTCTCATGGAATTCCCCGTAACCTCATGATAAATTGTGTACATTAGTGAGGTATGATTGTATGAGGTGAAGTTTAGTAGATTGGTTTTATATGCAGCAGGTTCAGGTGAGGTTTTGGTCTATTTAGGATCTGATTTAAGATTTGGTCTTATGAAAGAAATTGTGCGTCTAGGTCTTAGCTCCGTTTCGAGTACAAGAACGTGTTAATCGGATAAGTGGATTGGGGGATATGACGATTTTAGTGCTTACTGTCTAGAACATTAAATTCTTGATTTTTAGGGTCGATAAGGTCTTAAAAGAGCTAATTTAGAGGAGAGGGATTATCGGTATGGTGTAGATTAACCATATTGTTCTTATAGACACCAATGTATTGAGATGCTCTCTTTATGTAGGTGTTGGATCGAAGTTGATGTCGACCGTGTTATCCTAACATCCTTGGTTGAAAGGCAAGTATATGTTAAACATATAGCGTATTATTGTGGATGACTTGTGGTTGTTTGTATTAGCTATGTTGAGTAATTGTGATATTTATTGTTATATGATGGTGTGAGAGTTGTATGAGAAAGGAGGCAATGCATTATTGTATCATGTTACATGAGTCAGGTCGATGAGAAAGTCGTATAACTAGTCCGGTGAGGTCAGTGAGAAAGTTATACGACTATTTCAGAGTGCTCTAAAGTCCTACTTGGTAGGCACTCCACAGGAGTGGAGTAATTGGTTCCCGCCTGAATCAGGACGGGCAAGGTGTGGCATCGACAGGTGCGCGCCTAGCTATACTGCTATGACCTCACAATACAGACGCATGTGCATTGCACCGTATCACATCGAATGGATGATCAGTGAACAGTTTGGAGTATTGGATGGAAGGATGTTTTTAAGTGTGGATTCATGGTTGAAGTTTTATCGTTCTCTCTGTTTATACATATATTTTGCTGAGTATTATTCGATACTCACTCTTGCTTTTTGTTTGGTTTTTAGGTAACAGATGGCATCATTATACTTGGGGCTTTGGGAAGTAGCACATCGTTATGAGCACTCACTTCCTCTCACATTAAAGTGAATAGACCGATTTACTTAGTGTATAACTTAGCTATGTTTCATGCCTATACCATCCTAAGAGCAATCCAGAATCAAAACTTGTGTTGGAATTGTAGTTATTAAGTCCTGGTATGTTGCATTGTTTATCTTCTTTGGTCTCTGTCGTCGTTATAGGTAAGAAAAATATTTGTTTAAATTGTCGGGTTTCTGTTTGGACATTTGGTTGTGGTTGAGACTTGGTATGGTGATATATTGTGAAGATTATTGTTATTTGTTTCTCTATGTTGTGGATCTAGAGAAAACAGGAGAGGTGCTACCGAAATTATATAGTTTTTAGAAGGTTAGTAGCATTTTGGGTTCTCGAGGAACCGGGGTGTTACACAATATCATTATCTCACGAAGGACTTGCCCTTTGAACCCGCTAGAGTTTCCTTTCCATCAACCCACCCTCCTCTTTTCAGCTTCCCTTGCACGGATGAGCATGGAGATACGGTAGTGTCGCACCACCAAGGGAAGTGGCAGGCGACGACATGGGTCTGCATCTAAATGGTGGCAACGACTCCTCCTCACCAACCCTATAGCGACAGCAACGACTCTAGATGCGGTGGCTCCTCCTCTTCACCAGCGATAACGGCGACTCCTTCTCCTTCTCACCGTCCCTCCTTGAGCTTGAGGCAGACCGAGGCACCAACAGTTCGGGTCAAGTTTAGATCGGGGCAAGTATTTGTTATCCCCAATATTGGTCGGGCCGAGTTGGGTTGAGGCGATTCTCGATCTGATCCGACCCATCTAAACCACTGCTTGTGTCAAGGTCGAGCTCTTATCTTGGTGAAGTAAGGTATTAGTGCAAACTCTATTTGGTGCACAAGTGCGAGCTGATAGCTTTGACACTTTAGGGCCTTCGATTTCATTAGATGTTTTTGATGAAAAAAGAATATATATGGTCATCTTTTCATTTAGTGAAATATTTACACCATCGGAGGGATTTCATTTAGATGGTTTTTGGCGTTGATGCAAAGAAGAAGACGCAAAGGGTTTTCATCCCGGTTCTTGTTGGGCACGAGTATGCTGGGATCGCCAGCACAAGCACGTGGGGACGCTAGATCTGTCACCAACAGAAGGACACTGCCTGACCCACTGCCACACCAAACATCAGGACGCTATCGTGATGTTGATTCCACCGGTGTTGAAGCGCAACGGGCAAGCTCACGTGAGGTCATCGCCATCGGGCCGCGTGTGGGAGAACACCGTCGACAGTGCTTGTGGGGGAGTGCAGCGCCGCTTAGTTCCTCGTCAACCTTCCTCTCCGTGTGCACTTGGAGGAGGGAGAGTGAGATCTCCGATCCGGTTGCTGCTGTGAGACTTGCACGGGAGGGCGGCAATTAGGATTCTGAGCAGCGCATCCGCGCGACCGGTCACGCCGGCGAACCTCGACGTCGACTACTTCCTCTACGGTCGGACATTCCCTCTTCGCGTTCTGCTCTTTGCCGATCCCTACGTAAGTTTCTTCCTCTAACTCCAGTAGCCGCAAGTGTGGCTAGGGTTCCCTTTGGTTACAAGTATGAATATAATAGCCTGCTGTGTGCCTACTTGGTAATTCTTCTGAAATGCCTTATAATTAATTTTGGAATTGATTTAATGCCTATTTTTCCAACAAGAGCTACAATATAGCAACTTTATAGTTTTCGATATTTTCTAGCTCATCAAACATTAATTCCATCAGGCCTATGTCCATTCTCAGAAGAAAAAAAAGCTTATCAATCCTATCAATTGATCACAAAAACATCTAATTTCAACCTCTCCCAAACTTTACTTGCGAAACATATTAAAAAAAACACCCGCTGCATATCTGTGTATTTTTAGATCACAAAATAGACGCCCATTGTCACATTGTCGATATTCTCGAGTTCTTCTCTCTTACCCTGCAGTACATGGTCAGACAGCCGGCCGGGCGGCAGCCAGGCACCCAGGCCCGCACCGGCTGCGCCTTGCACGTACCTGAGGCGAGAGCCTGAGACACAGACATCCTTCTCCGTGCGCTTGCAAGAGAAAGAGAGAACGTACACGTACTGCGTCCTGCACAGGGCCGTGGTGCGGCCATGAACTGGGTCTGGGAGGCGTACGTCGGTAGAGCTCGCCTTGGTTTGGGGCGTTGGGTCTTCTTCTGTCCGCACCTGCTTCGACTTCTGCATACATGCCTCTCCCGCACCATGCGCTCACGGAATGGCAATATGGCATCGTTCGTGCGACCTGGCGAAAACCAAGATCCGTCCCGTAGGGGCGTGGGCCGTGCGTTTCCGGCCGGCTTATATCGTGTACGGGGCGGACTACTGGGTCGATCGGCCGCGTCCGACCCCGCTGCTCGCCAAGCTAGGCCGACGCGTCGTTGGCAGCCCGCCCGTACGGCAGCTCATCACGTCGACTCACGAGCCAGCCTCACCGCGAACGACTGGGCTCATTGGGCTCCCTGCCACCACGAGCTCGCGCCGGCGGTCGGCATGGAGTGTTTCAAGGCGTCATACTCTAGAAAAAGTCCATGCTACGCAGTTTGCGCTGTTAGTGTTGTGTGAATCAGCACTCATCGTGGTTGTACATGTACTAAGCCGATCGAAAGCGAAATGTAACAAGTTGGTCAAAAACAGAATACGACGGAACTACTCCAATTAGACCTAATGCGATATAAGTCTCTACTCCTAAAAAGCACCTTGTGGTGATGAGTGATGGCTCGTTAAACTAATCCTAACCATTCAAATCTATCCAACGGTTCCCATTGCCACCTTTCCAAAGCCAGCACCCTCCCACGGCTCCACCGCCATCTGTGCCCAATCCATTCGCACGGGCTGCCCGAGGGGGAAATGAGAGAGGAGGGAGGAGAGAGAAAGGAAGGAGAGAGAGAAAATACGGAGCAGAGGGAGATAGAGGAAGAAGGCAGCACGGCGGTAGGCTGCGGCTCGCTGGCGGCAGGGCGACGGTGGCGGCGTTGGGGCAGCGCAGCGACATCGGCAAGTGGCGGCGGCACGGCGGGGGAACCGAGAGGGGAAGGGGTAGAGAGAGATAGGAAGGGAGAGAGAAGGGAGGGAGAGAGGCAGTGATGCGGTTGGCCGGCGAGGAAAGCGGCGGAGGAGCAACCGGCGACGGCGGAGCGGCACAGGTGGCTCGGGCGACCTGGCGACGGCGGCGGCGGCGAGGGCAGCGGCTGCAGCCGGCGGAGAAAAACCGAGGGCGGAGAGAGAGGGGAGGGAGCAACCGGCAGCAACGACGACTGCGCGACGGAGCTTTGGCCGTCAACCACGTGAAATTCCTGACGATTTGGCGATGGGAAGAGGGCAGGGGAGCATCAAAGGAGGGAAATTTGGTGCGCTCACAAGGTGTTGGCATGCTGGATGTCGGCCTCGAGCCCCTTGAGCGAGTCCTTGAACGACTTGCGCATGGAGCACACGACCATCTGCCTCCTCCCTCCGCCCTCCTCCACTCCGGCCGCCGCTCGATCAGCTCAGCTCGGCCGCCGCCACCATGGAGGAGCAGGAGCCCAGCCAAACCCCGCGCTCGAGAGCCCCCCAACGGCGACAGATCGAGAAGACTCCATCGAAAGTGCGCCTCCGCGGTGCGGCGCCGCCCGCTTTTGCCTCCACTACCGCCTCCTCCGCTTGGTGTCTTCTCCTTTCTGCTTCGGCCTCTTCTACTTCATGTATTCGTTGTGTGCGTCAGTGCGTGGGGGTGAAGGGCACGCGTCCCTGACAGGTGGGCCATGGCAGGGCGGCGTGAGGGAGGGGAGTCCGTTGAATATTAAATCGTGCCGCAAAAATTCAGCGTGCAAACGCAAGAGGTTGAATCCTAATAGAGGAGTTCGTTGAATGTTGCACATCCACTGTTCCAAGTTTAAGCCCTTGAATGCACGTACATGTATTTTATCAAAGAGAAAAGGTGTTTTTTTTTGCGCTAGAAAATAGGCCGTCTATTTTCTCCACAAATTAATGGACGGGGAGGGGAGAAGAGAGAGGGGAGGGAGCAACCGACGGCGGCGCGCGATAGCACCGGAGATGCGTCGGAGCGGGGCAGAGCTGGTATGGCGAGGAGAACCGGCGGCGACCGTGCTGGCGACGACACCGAGGTGGCGGCTCCGACGGTGACACTGGCAGCGCGGCGCGGCGTGGATGGATGGCGGAGCAAAGAAGGAAGGGAGAGCGGTGAGAAGAGACCGAGGGGAGAAAGAAGCTGGGGAGGAAGAAGGGAGAGGAAGAAGGGGGAGGTGGCAGGGGAGGAGGGGACACGTGGGCTGAATCAATCGGGGGGATATGAACGGGAAGGATCGGAAGAGGTACTGTGCTAGGAACAGTAGTCCACGTGTCAGGCTAAGGCAGCAGGAGCCGTACATATCTAGGATTATATAATTAGATGGATGTGCGTATTTGTCAGACGGTGGAGCTAGGAATCGACGAAGGCGTGACCCGTCTGCCATGCGACGTTTCGCCTCCATCCTCGGACAGAGGAGAGAGAGAGGTGAGAGGAGAGAGAAACGACGATGGCTGAGAGAGAGAGGCCGTCTTGCGCTTTGGGTTTCCGCTTGGTCTGCTGCTTTAGGAGTCGCTTGCTGCTGTGTGAGTGTTGGTAGCGTTTTCCCTTCTTCCTCTCTTGTATCTCTCCTGTTTGGCCTTTGGCCTAGGTGGCAGCGGTGGGGCTGCATTCCCTTCTTTCACCTCTGTAGGTGGTGTTTCCGGCGGTGGCCGGAGGTGTCTGGCTTTGGCCAGGGTTGCAGCGAGGCGCTGCGGTTGTACCCCGTGCTTGCACGGGCTTTTCTTTTTATTTTCTCCTGCTGATTAATGAAATAGGACGGCAGTTCTCCTGCCCCTTTTTCAAAAAATAATTTACACGATCAAAGGCCAAGTATTCATATAGAGGTTCAACAAATTTATCTGTATCATTTTTGACACGGACACTTGTTCTCAATCTATCCTATTACATCCTCGAATCCGATACAAATTCGGTCTCCTTCCTTTTCAAACGGATCTTTGTTTTCCTTACTCACCTATCACGTCGCGATCCTGGGCGAGCCGAGATTTGAGCTTGATTTGGACCTACTTGAGCTTTGTTAAGCTTACTGAAAGCCTCAATATTCTAGATAAAACTATGTTTTATTGAGTTTATTTCATTTTGAACTTTTTCTAGAACCTACTCAAGCTTTCTTAAGTTTATTCAACATTGATTTCTTGATAAAATCGTATTTTGTAATGTCCCTCAAACATGAGCTCGAGCTTTGTTCAAACCTACTCAAGTTTGGCATAACTTTTTATAAATGCATATCTTACCGAGCCTAAACGATCCTACTCGAGGTTTGTTCAAAACGAGCTCGAGCTAGCTTTTAGGCTTAAGTATTGATCCAAACTCGGGATAAAATTGTATTTTGTAATGTCCCTTAAACCGAGCTTTGTTCAAATCTACTCAAGTTTGGCATAACTTTTTATAAATGCATATCTTACCGAGCCTAAACGATCCTACTCGAGGTTTGTTCAAAACGAGCTCGAGCTTTCTTTTAGGCTTAAGTCTTGATCTAAGCTCGGCTATGTATGGCTTAATCTGACCTGACACTCGTGAGAGCCATCCCCATTGAACTAGCTAGGCGTTTGGCATGACCTCCATCAACGATGACAACCTGATCACTTCGCACCTCATCAATAGGTCTTTGGTGGGGCTGAGAAGACAGGAGTAGGCGTGCCTAGGGTTGCACCAAATGCTTAGGCTCGACGAGTCAGGCCTCACTCTGGCCAAGACAAGTCACGCTATAGTCGCGTCAGGCCAGGCTCTGGCAATGCTACACTTTGACCACACCAAAATAAATCCAGGCTTCACTCTAGCCAAGACGAGTTGCGCTCTTGCTACGCTAGCTCACGCTCCGACCATGCCATGACCGATGGGCTGAGCTAGTCCGTGCTCTAGCACAGCTATGCCACGCCCCTGGTTGTGCCTTGCCAAGCAAAGCTCACGCCCCCGAGTCCGCCACCACCATGTCGTGATCATGCCTCCTTATTCGACCTCCCGTACCCAATTGTACTTGGCCATGCTTCGGCAGAGCCAGGCCACACCCCCGAGCCCGAGCCTTGTTGTGCCACTTCCTCATCTTGACCTCTCATGCCCTGCCTAGCCACGGAGCTCTATCGGATCTAACCACCTTGCTCGATATCACTCATATCTGGCTTGTGGCCACGTCATGCATCGCCTCTCCACTTCGATCTTGTGATGGTTTTTCCCTTGCCCTCCATGCTCCTTCACGATTTTATTTGCATCGAAATCAGAGTTATTGCTGCGACTCCGCTAGAGCACTGCCCGCTAGATCAAGTGGATCTAGTGGGGGTGCCCGGTGCCGGGTATGACCGTGCACCCACAAAATTTTGGGAATATATGAGGCTCACGTTGTTGCTTAAAGGTAGTTGAGATAAAGTCAGGTCATCATCAAAGAGCATCTCTAACAGATTCTCTAAAGGCTCTATACCTATCCAGCACGGTGTCTATCTTATATTCTCTAAATTTTGAGACTCCCTTTAGAATCTCTATATTTAGAGACTCTTTATATCTTTTCGGGGATAGAGACTCTGTTGGAGATGATGTAAATATAGAAAATGAAGAGTAATTTAAAGAACGGATATAGAGAATAAAATATAGAGATCCTGCTGACAGTACTTCGATGCACTAACACATGCCCTCGCAAGCGGTCTCCATTCACACTCTGGGTATCCCACTTTTTTTTTTCTCTCTTTCATGTCATGGGCTCGTGGGCATGCGATCCTATTTTTTATCCCCACCCCCACCCCGCATTAGACAACTATTTTTCATTCTTCCACACGTGCTACATGCCGGAGCTTAGTTTTTATCCTTCTCCATGCGTTGGACAACTAGAATTTACCTTAATCTACATCAGCTGCATTAAAAAATGGAAGCATTTTTTAAAAATAAAATGTATTTTCTAGCTTCAAACAATTTTATTTAATGGCCAGAGAATTATGGGACCACATAAAAATATAAAAAATCAAGTTGAATTTATAAAAATATACGAAACTCAAATATGTATACAAAATTTGAGAAAATGCAGTTTAATTCACAAAAACATAAACTGAAATATGTATTAAAAAATTAATTTTATAAAAAATTTTGCCCTCGAAATTTTTAGGATACTATTTGGGGGAAGATACATGCTCAAATATAAGATAGTTTCACACGTGTCAATGAGCACCCTCAAATATGAAATCCTAGATCCGTCCCTGCTCCTTGCCTCGTGAGATCACCACTATCCCACTTTTCAGCTCCCTTGGTGACCATCGTGCTCCACTGTGCTGCAGCTCCAACCTCCATATGTCCTATCCCACACGGTTGTGATCCTGTGCGAGCCTGCCTCGGTTGAAACTAGTGTTGTGAGTTTGGGCCGGGCAGTCTGGGTCAGCCCAGGCACGGGCTAAAAAAGACGGCCCAAAGCACGGCACGGCAAGGAAAAAAGATGGGTCGGGCCGGCACGGCCCGAATGGCATGTTGGGTCGGGCCTAGAAACCAGGCATGACATGCCACCCGGCCTGACCCGACTGTACAGGCCGTGCTTGGGCCGGCCTGGCCCGAAATGAGGCACGAGTGCGTATTTTACGTTTCTCGTGATCTTCCGTTGTTTGGATGAATTTCTATTCAATACAAAAATTGTAGATAATTTTGAGACACATCTTTTTCATGTAGACAAGTTTTTCATTTGAGCAACGTATGCATTTATAAAAATTATTTTCTTCGCTGCCTGCTTTCGGGCCGGCGGCACCGTTATTGGTAATTCGCTATTTTCGAGGTCTTACGTTGCTCGGATGAATTTAGATTGAACACAAAAGTTGTATATAATTTCGAAACACATCTTTTTATGTAGATAACTTTTTCATTCACTGCGTATCCGTTTCCGCTGAGCCAGCCTGGGAAAATTGCAAGCAGGTTAGCCTGGCGTGGCGTGGCATTAGTGGCTGCGTGCTACCAATCCCTGGTTAGGCGGCTAGGCCTGAGCCCCCCCCAACCAAAGAGCTTCAAGGGGCAAGGGCCACGGCTTCTATGCGGTACATCTGCAGCGTGGTGTTGGCGCGCGTGTTGCTGCCGGTGTGCAGCGCGCCGATGAGCAAGGCAGCGCTTCTTCCCCTTGTCCAATGTCCACCCGCAAGGCCGACACGATCCTGAGCACTGCCTGCTCGCGGCCGAGTGCGGCGCCGTCTTGCCGTTGCTCCGCGCGGTCAGCGCCAGGCTCCCATCTCCCATAGTCCCATGCCTTGAGGATCCTTTTTTGATTAGGCTAGCAACGGTTGACGTATGATGCCCATACGCCATCGATGATTTGATTTGATCTGATCTGATCTGATTTGATAGCAAACTCGAGTTCCTTGGATAATATGATTTGATTGTGTTCAAGAATGATTGGTTCAGGTTGGCCCCACCAAATGAGGGCCATTTTTAAGGGAAAACTATAGGACCAGGTTAGTATCGACTTTAGCTATGAACAGATTATGTATGGACACAGATGCATAGATAAACTTGCACAGAATGGGTCGTCTCTTTGTTTATTATATAAATAACATAGCTCTATTTGTATTTAAGACATTTTCTGTAATTTTGGTGCTAGAGTCTACTGCACGAGTATAATATGTTCAAAGTGACTTGAGCTTATTTATTTAATCCTATACACAACTAACTCCAGCACAACTAGCTCATTCACCACTCCAAACATGCCGCTAAAGAAAACATTTTTGCTCACTTTCACCCATGTCATAAAAGGAGATGATGGCATAACTGTTATGAACAACGTATGAACAGCAAAGATGTGGCAATGCACATGTTCTTGGATGTTGAAGATTGTAAAGTTCTTTGTTAATGCGTGGCATGTGATTAATCTTCAATGCTACTCAATACACGGCTTATGACTTAGGAGAATCTTCGCTGATCGGTCTTCAGTCTTCACGATTAGTTTAGATGCCATTATACATACAAGATACACGAGGTTGCTAGCCATGACGTACGTTGGCCCTCTGCTCAAGGAAAATATCGATGCGATTTCACCAGCGAAACCGATGGCCTGCTGGTTCTCCTCGATAAGTTTAAGGCAATCCTTCTTCTCCATCGTTTAATGAATTTGACTCAGTGTTTTAAATCTCCGACTATGGTATTTAGCGTTTGCTTTCTTCAAATCAGCTATAGCCGGCTATAGCTGACTTCTTTCAATAGCTGAACTTTGCTCAAACCGTTATAGCCCGCTATAGCGTCCGCTATAGCCCACTATAGCTTCCGCTATAGCCGGAGATTTAAAACCTTATTTTGACTTGAAGCATAAAAAGGATATTTTTGCTTAGGGATAGTATTTTTCACAAGATATTTTTTAAAGAAAATGTTGATTTTTACACTATCACAAATGAGTCGGTTAGGGCATCGCCAACCCACGACTAACTTAGATCGACCTAACACTATTCAGTCCTTATTCATATATATTTTCATCTCTTCTATTTTTTGTTATAGCACTAGGACGGTCATTATTCCATCTACCATCTATTCCAAATCAAACAGATACCTTTCACCCTCGGAAGAGGATGCTATGCAGAGAGTAGTTATAACCAATGTGAGGAGGGGGAGAAAAGAGATGAAAAGATGTCCATCTGGGCTAGATGGGGCTATGTCCCTACATTTAGACAGAGGAGTTGCTTCCCTCTCCCTCTTCTCTCAAAACACAAATAGCAAATAGGACATGTACCCACATGTGTAGACGTTTCATATGCAGATTTATGACTCTACATAAAGGGGTACCCCTGGTGTAACCAGTCATGACGCCATATTATACCACGGAGAGGGCAGGATTGGTGCCTAGCCTGTGGCCACAATCTAGGTAGCTCGGATGTTCTTATGTTGATTGGGAAGGAACGCCCATAGTTAGAACCCCGCAGACGTAAGCAACAATATCGAACTGTGTTACTAAATATCTTGTCGTTTTACAAACAAGCTAGCTCCACTTGACCCATAAAAATGATTGCGCTATGGTTATGGGCTGTTTGGTAACACATTTCGGCTCTCAGCATATATCTGTGGAGATGTGATTATGGGTGCTTCGCCCCCATCAACTTAACGTACGACCACCCTGGTCACGATCATATGTCGGTCGGACCTCCTATGCGCCCACGCCGCTAATTTAGTCATTATTGGTTACATCAGGAGGGTCCCTTTATATAGTGGAACCAGGATACGAGTCCGACTATAACACGACCCTTCCCTACCTATTAGAACTCAGAGTTCATGCAACCAACTTGTATACATATTTGACACCAACTCTAACAAACTCAGGGTCCATGTAACGAATATGACACCCGTCATCTCGAAGTTGTCATAACATTTTGCCCAAACCCATGTACTCAAATTCTGATTACTTCATTTGTAACTCACGTCGAGCCACTCGATGAGTCTGACTGGGCTTCAGACCCACCTTTTGAAACACAAGGTGCTAAACATCCAAATCATGACTCTATGGCTCCACCTGACACAACACTCCATCTTACCCCGTAGCTAACCTAGATAAGAGACAATCTCGTCAGTTGTTGGACGTGTTATTTGTTATTGTATATTACAAGGCTCAATACGGAGGGTATTTATAGTGTTAATATGACAATTGTAGAACCCTAGGCCTGCTAGAGTCCTTGTTAAACATGTCCCTGACTTGATACCCTAAATGATTCGAGACCTTCTATAACGGAATATCCTTGTCTTGGGCGCCACATTGAGCTTAAAGACAAACATGCACCCTTCATGGAAACTCGGAGATTTCCCAGATTAGGATGTATCATGAGACCAACGCACAATACTACCCTTATCCAAAACACCCGAAGCCCGGAAAGTCTAGACTCTGTGCGAAGCAACGCCCAAACTGAAGATAGCCATGGACTCCTAGGCAATTTGAGCTAAAGGTAGCTTGGGCCAGGAACCAAGCCCATACCCATGAGCTGGGTAACCTGGGCTATACCCAAGCATGGGCCTAAGGCAACACTTTTGGGTCCATAGGGGCAAGGTTTAAATGACGTCAGCAGGGCATCATTTAATCCCCAACAGTTAGTCTGCTAGAAGATGACATGTTTAACAATAAAGTGTAGCAAAGATGCGTATGTTATGATGGATTTATGGTCATACAAGAAAGGATTGTTTGTAATCACGTTATACATGATAAGGCAGGAGTGACGCTAATTGAAGAAAAGCTTGTCCAACATATCAAACAAGATGACACCAGTGCATAGTATAATTCTTAGATGTATTGATAATATAAGGAGAGGAAGTGATTGACCAAATCTAACGTGGGAAAGCAGTAAGAAAAGACTTAAAAGGTTGGAACATATCAAAATAAAAAAAATCTATTTTACACCCCAACTATTGCGCTTCATGTGCATACCCCCTAAACTATGAAACCTGGTATTCTACACTGCAAAGCCGTGAAAAAGGTGCAAATAACACACCGCGGTAGTTTTACCCACGTGGCGTGTGATGTGGCAGTCACAAAAATAATTAAAAATAAATAGATGGGCCTAGCTGTAATCCTCACTATTCATCTTATACCTTTCCCTTTCTTCTCTCCCCCATCTCCCCGCCCCTTCACCATGCAGATCGCACCGGCGTCGCTTCGTCTCCGTCATGCACCAATATGGGCACCACCTCCCCGCATGATGGGTGCCGGCCGCTCCTTGTCGCGCGTAGCCTCACCCTCACCACGCGCCGCCTTCCCCTCGCTCGACGGCCGCCGTCGCCACAGCTTCTCCCTCGACTTGTCTCTCCTCGGTGTTTTTCAATCCCGTCACCTCCCTCCTCTCGCTGCTAGTGAGTAGATCAACGCAGCGCCTCCATCCCCTTTTGCCTCGGCAGTCGTACCCAAAGCCGATACCTTCGTTGACTTCCTTTCTTTCAGCTACCTCCACCACCCTCTCCCTCTCCAAAAAAACTTGCCATGTCTGGGCACCACCATGCTCTCCGCCTGAATCAATCCCGCCACCACTCTAGTGTCCAAATCAATCCTACCACGCATCATCATCATCATCCGCGCGTGGTCACTACTCCCCCCCAAATCAATGCCCCATCCCGCCACCCTCCTCCCCTTCATCATCCCCCGTCCCGTTGATGCCGATTGGGGGGGGGGGGGGGGGGGTGATGCCACACCGCCCCTTTCGTTGTGCTGTTTTGCCATGGCTGCCCGCGACGCTGAAGAGGGGAAGCAGGGAAGACGGTGGTGGAAGAGGAGAGGGGAGCGTCGGTGGAGGAGGAAAAGGGAAGGCGGTGGTCCGACACCGAATGTGAAGTGAAACAGGGGAAGAGAGAGAATATAAGAGAGAGGAGAGGAGAGAGAAAATGAGAGTGCGCCTTACATAGGCCCATGCCATGCCATTGCCATTGCCATGCCACGTGCCAAAGCCATCTCACACACCACGCCAGCGAAACCACCTCTAAAACCGCCTATAGGGGGTTGTCTACATTTTTTTCATAGTTTTGCGAGATAGAGTACCTGGTTTCATAGTTTAGGACAGTACGTAGACAAAACACAATAATTCAGTGTGTAAAATAAACTTTTTTACATCCAAATACTTAGCCTTAGATAGGGGCATATAAAAATTTAAAATCTAAATGCATGAACCATGACCTAGTTGTTGATCATTTTTCTTTTTAACAAAAGTTGGTAGCTCTTATTGGTTTCATTTTAGCCTATCACAAATTGCTTAGAACTAAAAGGCTTTGTTGTCGTTGTCGTTGTCATCGTCCTATTTCTAATTTCTCTCATTCTCATGCGCAATATGGTCAAAACACTCACCTCCATCATCGTGGATCCAAATCAGACATGGCTTATATCATAGATTACCACAATCTTACGTCAAAAAGGGAGCCTACCATGATCAATACAATTTATCCAAAGTACCGCTTCGTTCTTTTTTGTTTGATGATTTTGACTTTTACACACGCATTTGACCATTCGTCTTATTCAAAAAATATATAAATTTTATTTATTTTGTTGTGATTGGTTTTATCAATAAGGGTACTTTACATGACTTATTTTTTTTGCATGTTTACACTAAAATTTTGAATAAGACGAATGGTCAAAATCGTGTCAAAAAATCAAAAGCGTCAAATAAAAAAATAGAGGAAGTATGTTATTAATTAATTCGGATAGCTATATTACAAGTTTACAACTTACCAAAGGTAATTCGGCATTGCGGCTACGGATCGTTTCTTAAACTTTCAGAGGAATCTAGTCCCGTAAATATGTGGGTATTTTAGAATAACGATTAAAAATATTGAAAAAAATTATACATTTTATGAAAAAATTCTCCATGAAAATATATAAAATAGATTGAAAACATTGGATATTTTAGAATAACCTTTTTAATGTTTTTTTTAATATTTGAACAACTTTGAAAAGTCAAAGTGTCACTAATGAAATAGATGGAAACGAACATGCAATGTGATGTCATAGGGAAAATGTGGCACAGTGATGGCACACGAGGCATTAGAAGCCAACAATATATCAAATCAAGCCATAAAATTAGAATCTTTAAGGGAGTAAAAAGGTGTATGATTTTTCCACACAATGACTAGTGGTTCTATATTGAACGATTCTTGAGATTTAATTTTACGTCTAACTATTTAATCCATCCACAAATTGTAAATCACAAACTTGAGTTTAGGACTTGCCTTGTCGTAACATCACTTAGATTGCCATATCGGACATTATACATTTTTCACCGTTTATTTTCTAATACACTGACGCAATTAACAATCATGCTCTAGTTGATGCTTCTCATCAGATATCATTTAATACTATACTCGATTCGATTTTTTGAAGGGTTGGATACCAGAAATAGCGGCTACCATCTCGTCCATGTTGGATAAATGGGAAGTTCAAGGCGAAACCCGCTCGGAGTTTGAGATTGATGTAGGTAAAGAACTCCACACTTTGATTGGAGATGTCATTTCCCGTGTGGCATTTGGAAGTAGCTACGAGGAAGGAAAACGAATTTTTCAATTACAAGAAGAAGAGATAAATCTTTTAATTCTTGCATTGAGAACTGTCTATATTCCTGGGTTCAGGTGAGATTCACCTGTCTGTTGCTTACTTGCTTTCTTGTGAGTTGGGATTCATGCTAATGTTACAGCTGAGGAGGAAAAGTTTGACATCTTTCTCTCATAGGTTTCTACCAACAAAGAAGAACCGAAGAATGCGGAGCCTAAACAAAGAAATCCGAAATTCATTGCGTAAATTAATTGAGAATAATGGAAGGAAGTGCGAGGATTCCAAAAATCTGCTTGGGTTGATGATACTGGGAGGCAGAGGTGACAGCAAAAACAAAATGGAAACCGAAGACCTACTTGATGAGTGCAGAACATTCTACCTTGCTGGGAAAGAGAGCGCAGCTGATGTGTTGACATGGGCTACACTTCTTTTGGCATCACATCAAGAGTGGCAGCAAAAGGCCCGAGATGAAGTAGTTCAAGTGTGTGGCAAGTACGAGCACCCTAATGCGGAGAACCTGAGTAGTCTCAAAATAGTGAGTCCTATTTATCTGAATGAATACTACACAAAAAATTTTACACCATTGAAGTTTTCTCCTTTCTTCTATATATTGACAAAAACTTACCAAACCAATGTTGCCATGACATTAGGTGAATATGGTGTTAAAAGAGACGCTTAGGTTGTATCCTTCAGGTGTGTTCCTTCATAGGATGGCCACTAGTGATGTCAAGTTGGGCAAGCTCGACATTCCGCGTGGCACACAACTCCATTTACCTATTCTTGCCATTCACCATGACATTGGCATCTGGGGCTCCAATGCTGATGAATTTGATCCATCAAGCACTACCAGGGAAAAAGCCTTCCCAAGCGGTTGGTAAGCCCCATACAAGCGGTTTTAAAACCACTTGTAAGCAACCGAGACTGACGGTTCAGAGAACCGCTTGTAATAGAGTGTAAAAAGGCAAATAAATATTGGAGGAGGTGGGATTTGAACCCAGGACCTCTTGACTCACACCTCACCCAGCTAGCCAACCCACCCACGCGCATTATCTAACAAATTGGGGGGAGCTTTCCTTTTATCTATTCAAAAAATGGGTCTCTAGAAGCGGTTGGGTCTATTAAACCGCTTGTAAAGCCAAGCATCCTAAGCGGTTCGTGTTTCCAACCGCTTGTAGAGGTATAGCAGCGGTTGGGGACACAAACCGCTTAGGATTTTAGGTCTTTAGAAGCGGATCGTGCCCCCAACCGCTTCTAGAGGTCATTTTTCGGCTTGAGACTGTTTTGAGGCATTAAACCGCTTGTAGAAGTTTGATCCTTTTTTTTTGAACCGCTTGAGAAAGCTTGTTCTCTAGTAGTGAAGGTTTGCAGATGGCAAGAGCTATCACCTTGGGCGTACTTCTCCTTCGGGATTGGCCCTACCATCTGCGTTGGCCAGAATCTTGCGACGGTTGAGGCAAAAATGGCCCTTGCGATTCTCCTTCAGCGCTTCGCATTTGCTGTCTCTCCATCCTATGTTCACGCTCCAATGCAGTCGCTTACCGTCCGACCGCAGTATGGTGCCCAAGTTCTTGTCCATAAGATCTGAAGTTCTGAACCTTCCATGGAGCTATATGTGCAATAGTAAGTTCGGACAACTAACTTTTTATACGCTGAATGCAGCTAGTTGCAAATTAGCTATCTTGTCTCAAGTACATATGTGAACAATTTCAACGTCAAACTGTTGTCCAGGGTCCTGACAAGCGCTTGTTATGTGTAAACAACACTTGGAACCAGCAGGAAAATAATAAACATGGTTGCATAACATAATTATTTTCATCACTCTCTATTTTTGTACGGATCCACAGTCAACAATAATATGCGCAACCAGTGAAGAAGGCAAAACCTGGTTTTCTTGGTAGAGACGAATGAAGTCCCCAATCCCACTGTTTCTATAGTTGAATTGCTACATAACGATCTGAAGGTTAATATCCAATATTTCGAACGGGAGGGAAAAGATTGAAACCAAAGCATTGTGTAGAACTCGTATTGATGATTAGAAGGGGTTGAACAGACACCAACTAAATTTTGACGCTTTCTTCCACAACTTATCCCCAAATCCAAACTTTTAAGATTAATCATGTTGCAAGTAGTTACAGGAGCTATGAGAAACTAAGGCCAACCAAAAATCAAATCGAAATATGAACCATGTCTCAACTCTCGAATAGTTATTGGAGATACCAATAACCGAGGACAACTAACACATAAACTAAAAAATGAACCTTTGCCTCTAATAGCTATTGTAGCTACAACAAAGGCTAATCAAGGAACGTAGCGAATGACAGATTCTAACAGCAGAAGACAGGCTTGGTAAAATAGTCATCGTAACTCCAAAACAGTAGCTCACATGGTTACGAATTCTACCATACCCACTCTGTCCCAAAATAAGTGTATTTCTAAGATTTTTTAGACGGATTAGTTGTAATGAGAAATGACTTAGCTATCCCTAGTTAAAACTGCTAACAACTAATGAACTAAACTTTTTAAAAGAAAAAATCAGACAATTAAATACACATGCACCTTGAAAAGAAAAAAAAAATTAGGCTATTATATGCGCATGCCACTAGGAAATGAAAAAAAGAATCGACCAGATGGACCCATCTAAATGGTTCAAAAATTACAAATGCATTCTTTATGTAACAAATTTTGAACACTAAAAATGTAGTACATATTTTGGGACGGAGGGAGCAGTAGATATGAATAAATTTGAACAACAGAACATATGCTTGGTAAATAGTCATC